>JAJONR010000692.1:0-125261 GCA_029582245.1 Solanum etuberosum
AAATATTTAAAATAATTATCAATAAAAATGCTTACAACTTTTGATGTCTTATTTTACTGTGCGACAAGGAGATTATGCAAGTTCTACTAAAGAGGAATGTTCATTTCTCCATAATATTTTCTGAATCAAGAATTTGAGGTAGTTTCTCATATACATGTGTTTGTTTGATCATAGAGCATTATGTTTTGAAAGTGCAATTTTTAGAATTGTTCATATATATTATAATTTTTCTCTTCACTTCATATTCTTTTAAAACATTTTCCTCCTTCGAGTTAATGAGTGAATTAGATGATTGTATACTTTAAGGTGAAATGATTCGATTTAGCTTGTTAATTTCCAATAAAGTCACTTCTTACATTTTTGTAGGATAAAAATAATCAACTTTTATTATAGATAATCCCAACAATGAAAATCAAACTATAACATAGCATGCGAATACATGTAAAAATATTGTTTTGTAAATGTTCTTAAAATTTTTGACGTCTTATTTTATTGGTACAAGAAAATTATGACACTATTACTACAAGTAAAATTCGTTGTATCTCCATAATATTTCTCTGAATACGAAATCTGTGGTAATTTTTTATATGCCTATGTTTGGTCATAGAATATTTTATTCTGAAAATATAGTTACAGATTTAATAAAAATAATTTTTTTTGTACAAACTATCATTTTTCTCTTCACTTCTATATTTTTACCTCCTTCTCCTAGTTATTAATTTGTATAGATGGTTATATATTTTGAGGTGGAAGTGTTCTCAAATAATTTGGCTAGTTAATTTTCAATTATTTTGTTTCTTATATTTTTTTTACAACACAAACTACTGACTTTAGTTATATGAAAGGCCACATTTATGTTGTATAAGATACTCCATTAAAGAATCTAAAAGTTATATCATAACATATGAATACATAGTGAAAATAATTATTCGTAAATTTGTTTAACAATTCATTGTCTTATTTCACTGTGTAATAGGAAAAATTTGAAGGTGTTACTAAAGAGGAAATATAGTTCCTGCTCCATTATGATTCTACTACATTTAAAACTTGGAGTAATTTTTTCTATACCTATATTTGATCATATAGAGGTATATTCTAAAAATATAATTTAAAGAGTTAAGCGAATTAAGAAAGTTTGTACATAATATCATTTTTCTCTTCACTATTATTCGTATTACCTACGTTTCCTTGCCTAGTTAATTAATGATGATGATAATATAGTTTGAGGTGAAAGGATTGTAAATATATGATTGGATAACTTTTAATTTACTTGTTTCTTATATTTTTTAGAACATAAATGATTGAATTTTGTTTAATGAAAGAATAAATATATGTTTAATAAGATAATTCAGTATTAACGATTAAAATTATATCATAAGTTGCGAATAAATAGTGTGAAAATAATTATCACTAAATTTACTTACAATTTTTGGTGCCTTATATTTATATGTTGTAAGAAAATTATGAAGGTATTACAGCAGAGAAAAGACCATTCGATCTCCGTAATGTTCTTCTGAATTCGGAACCTGAGGTAATTGTTCAAATACCTTTGTTTTTAATAGAATATTTTATTATAAAAATATAATTTTAGAGTTAACCAAAATAATAAAATTTATACACACTTTCATTTTTCTCTTCATTATCTTTTCACTTTACCCGCTTCTTCTCCCCTAGTTATATAATGGAGATGATTGTATATATTTTGATCAGGGTGAAAGGATTTCCAAGTAATTTGCCTGGTTAATTTTAAATTTAATCATTTCTTATATTTTTGTAGAACACAAATGATTGATTTTTTTCATATAAAAAGTTAAATTTGTGTTGTATAAGATAATTTAATAATGACTCAAAAATCATATCATAACTTATAAATACATAGTGTAAATAATTATTAGTAAATATTTTTATAACTTTTATAATCTTATTTCAATGCATAGCTAAGAAATTATGGAGGTGTTACTAAAAAGGAAGAATTGTTCCAAGTTACTATAGAGAAAGTACCATTCCAACTACATTATGATTCTCCAAATTCGAAACATGAGATAATTTCTTGTATATCTATATTTAAAAATAGAACATTTAATTATGAAAATATAATTATAAAACTAAATTAATTAAGAATATTTGTAATCTCCGGTGACTTATTTTTCTATGTATCAAAAAACTTATTGTGATATTAATGAAGATGAAAAATCCTTCAATTTCTGTATCGAATTTAAAACCTCAAACATTTTTTAATATGACTATGTTTGATCATAAAATAATACACTCTAAAATATACTTATAGAGTTGAGAGAATAAACAAAGATTTTACACACTATTATGTTTTGAGGTGAAAAGGTCTTCAAAAAATTTAACTAGTTATTTTTAATTTAATTATTTGTTAAATTTTAGTAGAAAACATATGATCGATTTTTGTTGTATGAAAGGTAAATTTTGTGATGTATAAGCTAATTCGATAATAAAACTCAAAACTACACCATAACTTATGAATACATTGAGCAAAAATTATAATTAATAAATATGCTTACAATTTTTGATGCCTTATTTCAATGTGTAGCAAGAAAATTACATAGATATTACTACCGAGGAGGGGTCCTTCCAACTTAACTATAATCCCTCAAATTCAGAAGTTGAGGTAGTTTCACTTATATCAATGTTTGATAATAGCATATTATATTCTGAAAATGTATTTATGATGAAGTTCTATGAATTAAGAATCTTTGTATACACCATCATTTTTCTCTTTACTTGTTGTTCTTTTTATCCACTTTCACTCCTCTAGTTAATTAATTGAGATGATTGTGTATTTTGAGGTGATAGAGTTTCTAAATAGTATGATTGATTAATTTTTAATTTACTTTTTTCTTACCTTTTTGTAGTGTACAAATGAACTCCTTTTGTTAAATGAGTGGTTATATATGTGTTGAATAAGATAATTCAAAATTGAATATCAAAATTAAATCCTAACTTGCGAATAAATAGTGTAAAAATATTTTTCATGAAATGTACTTACAACTTTTGGTGTTTATTTCACTATGTAGCAAAACAATTACAATGATATTACTTCAGATGAAAGATCATTCAGTTTCTGTAATGTTCTCTCGAATTCGGAACCTCAGGTAATTTTTTGTATACTTATATTTAGTCATAAAATACTATATTCTAAAAACATACTTATAGAGTTGAGAGAATAAACAAAAATTGTACACACAATTATTATTATCTTCATTATCTACTGTTCGTTCCACCCACTTTTCCTCCACTAGTTAATTGTGAAGACAATAGTACATTTTGAGGTAAACGAATTCACAAATAATTCAAGCTACATCGTTTCGACACCAAAACGTTTTCCCCAGTTCAGAATTTGAGGTAGTTTTTTTTGTTATATCTATGTTTAGTCAATGATCATTATATCTTCAATATATAATTTACAGAGTTAAAGAAAATTAAATATTTTTGTCCACAATATCATTTTTCTCTGCACTCTACGATTCTTTTACCCAAGTTTCTTCCCCAATTAATTTTAGAGATGATTTTATATTTTGAGTTGAAAAGATTTCCCAAATAGTTTGGCATGTTAATTTTTGTAGAACATAAGTTTAAGCTATTTGTTGTTATATAAAATATTAAATCATTATTGTATATTCTTACAACTTTCGATGTCTTATTTAACTATGCAGCAAGAAGATTATGGATGTTTTACTGCGGAAGACTCTTCATTCCTCCATAATATTCTTCATAAAGAACCGGAGGTAGTTTCTCATATACATTTGCTTGTTTGATTATAGGACATTATGTTTAGAAGAAACATTTTTTATAGTTGAACAAATTAATCAAGCTTGTATATATTATCATTTTTCTCTTCATGATTTTATATATTCTTTTAAAACTTTTTCCTTCCCTCTAGTTAATAAGTGGAGATGATTGTATATTTTTAAGTGAAAGGATTTAATTTAGCAGGCTAAATTTCAATAAAGTTATTTCTTATTTTTTTATAGAATAAAATTAACCAACTTTTGATAATGGAATGATTAAACATGTATGAAATAAAGATAATTCAAAACGAGAATTAAACTATATCATAAAACATGAATACATATCTTGAAAATGTTATTTTTTAAATATGCTTACAACTTCTAATGTTCAATTTTATTATACAACAAGAAAATTACACATGTATTGCGGTAGAGGATAGACTGCTCCATCTGCATAATGTTCCTCTAAATTCAAAATTTCAGGTATTTTTCTTATATATCAATGTCTAGAAGTAGAATATTTTATTCTAAAGATATAATTTTAAAGTTAACTGAAATAATAGAAATTATACTCACTATCATCTTTCTCTTCCTCTTCATTATCTATCCTTTTTATTCTTTTTCGCTCCTCCAATTAATTATGGAGATAATTGTATATTTTGAAGTGAAACAAAAATATTCCTAAGCAATTTCACTTGTTAATTTTTAATTTAATTATTTCTTAAATTGTTGTAGAACACATATGATCGACTTTTATTATATGAAAGGTAATTTTGTGATGTATAAGTTAATTCGATAACGAAACTCAAAATTATACCATAACTTATGAATACATAGTGCAAAAATTATTATCAGTAAATATGCTTGCAATTTTTGATGTCTTATTTTAATGTGTAGCAAGAAAATTATATAGATTTTACTACAGATAAATGATCCTTCCAATTTCACTATAGTCTCTCAAATCCAAAAGTTGAGGTAGTTTCACATATACCAATATTTTATAATAGCACTCACAACTTCGAAAATGTATTTACGATTAAATTCTCTGAATTAATATTTTTTGTGCATACTATCAATTTTCTTTTTACTAGTTATTTTCTTTTTATCAACTTTCACTCCTATAGTTAATTAGTTGAGATGAATGTATATTTTATGGTGATAGAGTTTCTAAATAATATGACTGATCAACTTTCAATTACTTTTTTGTTATCTTTTTGTAGAGTACAAATGATCAACTTTTGTTATATGAGTGGTTAAATATGTGTTGAATAAGATAATTTTAAATTAAATATTACAATTACATCCTAACTTGCGATAAATAGTGTGAAAATAGTTTCATGAAATGTACCTACAACTTATGATGTTTATTTAACTATGTAGCAAAATAACTACAATGGTATTACTATAGCTGAAAGATCATGTCATTGTAGTGTACTATTTGAGTTAGTTCACTCTGATGTACGGGGACCTGCCCTTACTCTTTCTTTATCGAGTTATAATGATTTTGTGACTTTTTTTCGAGTTCAGAACCTCATATAGATTTTTGTATACATATATATGGTCATAAAATACTATATCCTAAAAATATACTTATAGAGTTGAGAGAATAAACAAAAATTTTACACACTATTATTTTTCTCTTCATTATCTATTGTTCATTTCACTCACTTTTCCTCCACCAATTAATTTGTGAAGATAATAGTGCATTTGAGGTAAACAAGTTCACAAGTAAGTTAACTGACAAATTTATTTAGTTGTTTCTAAATTTTTGTAGAACACAAATAATTGACCCTTGTTATATGAACGGTTAAAAATTTATGTTGTATAAAACATTTTAATAAGAAAAACCAAAACTATATCAAATTTGTGAATTCGTAATATAATTTGTCAGTAAATGTACTTATTACTTTTGATATCTTATTTTGTTGTATAGGAAAAAAATTATGATGTTATTACAGAGGAAATATCGTCCCAGCACCAATACCTCTCCCCCAATTTGGAATTTTAGGTAGTTTTTGATATATTTATGTCTAGTCAATGAACATTATATTTTGAATATATAATTTACTAAATAATTTTTTTTTTAATAAAGTTGGTACAACTATCATTTTTCTCTTCACTCTATTATTGTCACGATCCAGACCGCTGTGATTGACACCCACACTAACCCTCCGGTGGGAGAACCATTACTATTAACCAACTAACCCCAAAGCTAGACATTTAAAGATACGGAAACAGGTTTAAATGCAGAATTTATATAGAGTTCTCATAAATTCCAAAGGTTTAAATAAAACTAACTAAACTAATGCGGAAGAACAAACCCTAGAACCTGAAAGTTATAGTACCAAAACATCTAAAGTGCAACAAGTCTAAGGAAAAGGGGTACAACCCCAACTAACATAAGAAATATCTAAATAGTCTAAGTCCGAAGAAAATGGACTAAACAATAGGAAGGACTCCATGGAAGCCTAAAAGAACTGGCTCACCCTTGAAATCCGGTCTCGATCACTGATCTCCTAGCTGAGGTCTATCAATAGCCGCCTGAAGATGCCCTGTACTCAACAAAGAACGAGCAAGTGCAGTATCAGTACACAACCATAGTGTACTGGTAGGATCACGCGGCTATTCCAATAAGAGAAACATATATAAACAGTCACAACATAGTAAACATGACATGTACATAATATATACACACATTGGTTATCATTTCGGGAGCAATGTACAATTCCACATTCTCAATACAGGTACATATGACAAGCAATGGTCCTCTCATGGAACCCATACCCAAACTGTTAGTGTGCTGGAACATGACACCCGATCCCAATTAGTGTGCCAGAACGTGACACCCGATCCAATATATGTGCTGGAACGTGGCACTCGATCCAATATATGTGCCGGAATGTGGCACCCAATCCAATATATGCGCCGGAACGTGGCACCCGATCCCAGTTAGTGTGTCGGAACGTGACACCCGGTCCATTCATCATACCATATTCACAATCACAATGTACATTCTCAAAATCATACAATCAAGTGTTAATTCATGGCATAGAATCTTTCATTCATACTCATTTACATTAGGTTTGATCAATAGTGCCTTAGGGGGGTTCAAGCTTGGTTTCGAGGTAGGTGATGGTTCTTTCCACTTGTTCTAGGTCTACAAAAAATTAATATATGCAAGATCAATAAATTAAGGTCTATTATCCGGATTATAAAAAACCCAATAACCCAAGACCAACCCCATGATCCCAATACCCAACTTAGGGCTTTTTCCACCATTAACTTCAGGTCAAAACCTTCCCCCAATAATAATTACCCAAGAATCTAAGTTCTACGGATCGAAAAATGGATTAGGAGAGTAAAATCCTTACCTTTAGCACCAAAAGTCGTGGAAAACTGCCAAGAAATCGCCTGGGGTTGTCTCATAACTCTTAAGAACGAAGTTTGCAGAATAATGACGTTTTTGGGGTTTATTTCTGACTTAAGTCGCGACTGTCCCGCTGTGGCGGCCCCCATCCCGCTATAGCGGCCCCGCCCTGGCGGGATAATTTCCACCCTGGTGGTTTGCACGGAAACAGAGAGTCAAAATTTGAGTTTCAAACTCCCATTTCACAACACACCTTCAACCTATGACATTCAGAAGCTACTCGTTCACGCTAAGATCAGTTTCATGAGTTCTACTCGCCCAAATTCGATTCCGTAAAGTCGTACGGGTTCATTAACGTCTTAGATATCTACTCATGTGATAAAATTAATAATTAGATCTCTCATTCATTACCAGATTTCCCTAGACCTCACTGACTCAGGTTTTGTCTAAATCTGAACTAGGCTAGGAATTTCTAAGTTACTACTCAAAAGTTTTTTGGCCCCAATTCTTTTCCCATTGGCTTTTGCCTGACGATGAAATCATGTCGTTACAATTATCCTTTTAACCACTTTTCCTCCCCAATTGATTAGTAGAGATGATTTTATATTTTGAGATGAATGCATTTCCCTAACAGTTTGGCATATTAATTTCAATTTAGTTGTTCTTAGATTTTTTAGAGCATAAATTTAAGATATTTGTTCGAGGTGAAATCCCAAGCAATTTGACTGGTTAATTTTTAATTTTATTTCTTAATTTTTTGTAAAACACATATGACCAGCTCTTGTTATATGAAAATCATTAATTTTATGATGTATTAAATAATTCAATAGTGACATAACTTGTAAATACATGGTGCAAATAATTATCAGTAAACATACTTACAACTTCTGATATCTTATTTCAATGTGTACCAAGAAAATTACGGAGGTTTTACCTATGTTTGATAATAGCGGATTATGCTCTGAAAATTTAATTACAATAAACTTCTATTAATTAAGAGTATTTGTACACACTATAATTTTTTTGTTCACTAGTTGTGCTTTATGAAACGTTCTTACAATTTATGGTGTCTTATTTCACTATGTAGCAAAATAATTACGGTGATATTACTGTAGATGAAACATCGTTCAATCTCTGTGATGTTCTCCTGAATTCAGAAACTCAGGTAAATTTTCATATCCATACGTTTGGTCATAGATTAATATAATCTAAAAATATACTTACAAAGTTGATAGAATTAAAAATGTTGTAATTTGATTGGTTAATTCTTTATTTAGTTATTACTTAAATTATTGTAGAAAACAGATGATCAACTTTTTTTATATGAAAGGTTACTTTTGTGATGCATAGAATAATTTGATAATGAAACGTTTGTGGTGGAAAAAAGTCAACAATAAAGAAAAAAGAAATAAATAGGCCAGCCCTAAGTCTAAGTTGAAGTTACAGGGCTGGGAGGTATGAGTTGATCGGATGCAGGGAAGCCCGGACAAAATCCGCTCTTAGAGTTCGAGAATCCAAGCGCTGGCAAGTCAGCTAGCGAACCAAGGGGCAAAGAAAGGGGGAGCCCCGCCTCGGGGCGGATCTAATCTTACTAGACGAAGGAAAGTCAGAAGGCCAAGAGCGCATTCTATGCCTAGTGACTTGTGAATATATAGTGCAAATAATTGACGATAAACATGCTTACAATTTTTAGTGTTTTATTTCAATGTGTAGCAAGACAATCACAGAGGTATTGCTACAGGAAGGATCCTTCCAACTCAACTATTATCCTTCACATCCAGAACTTGAGGTAGTTTCTCGCAGACCTATGTTTGATAATAGAGCATTATGTTCTAAAAATGTTCTTATCATAAAGTTTTATTAATTAAGAATTTTTGCACACACTGTCATTTTTCTCTTCACTAGTAATATTCGAGTGATGCTTACCATCCGAAGAACTCTCTTTTCTTGATTCTTTCCATCCACTTTCATTACTCTAGTTAATTAGTTGAGATGATTGTATTTTGAGGTGAAAGAATTTTGGAATAGTTTGATTAATTAATTTTAAATTAATTTTTACTTACCTTTTTGTAGTGTACAAATGCCCAACTTTTGTTATATGATTGGTTAAATATGTATTGAGTAAGATAATCCAAATTTAAATATCAAAATTATATATCCTAACTTGTGAAGAAATCGTGTGAAAATAATTTTCATGAAATGTACTTACAATTTTTGGTGTCTTATTTAACTATGTAGCAAACCAATTACGGCGGTATTATTGTAGATAAAAATCCGTTCAATTTCTGTAATTCTTTCGCGGATTTGGAACCTCAGGTAATTTTCATCTACTTATCTCTAGTCATAGTATACTATATTCAAAATATATATTTACAAAGTTGAGAATAAGAAAACTTTTACACACTATTATTTTTCTTTTCTCTATCTATCTATTTACCAATTTTTCCTCCACTGGTTAACTAGTGGCGATGGTAGTATATTTGAAGGTAAACGAGTTCAAAAATAATTTGATTGGTAAACTTTTAATTACATTACTAACATTTTTGTAGATAAATAATTGACCTCTGTTATATATAATGTTAAATTTATGTTGTATAAGATATTTTAATAACAAAACTCGAAACTATATCAAACTTGATAATACATAATTAAAATATTTTTCACTAAATATGCTTACAACTTTTAATATCTTATTTCACTATATAGCAAGAAAATTATAGAGGAGTTATTATAGAGGAAATATCGTTCCAATGACATTATGTTCCCCAAAATTTAAAACTTAAGGTAGTTTCTCATGTATCTATGTTTAGTCATATAGAACAATATTTTAAAAATATTATTTATATAGTTAAGAAAAGTTAAAAACTTGTACACACTATCATTTTTTCTCTACATAGTTTGTTTAGTTTACCCACTTTCCCTAGTTAATTAGTGGAGATAGTTATATATTTTTAGATAATCGAGTTCATAAATAACTTGACTGGTAAATTTTGTATTTAGTAATTTCTTATATTTATGTAGAATATGAATGATCATCCTTTGTTATATGAAAGTTTAAATTATATTGTATAAAATATTTCGATAATGAAACTTAAAATTATATCATAACTTGTGAATACTTAGTGAAATATTTATCAGTAAATATGGTTAGAATTTTGGTGCCTTATTTCCCTATGCAACAAAAAATATATGGAGAAAACATCGTTCCAACACCATTACGTTCATTTAAATTCGGAACCTGAGGTAGTTTTTTTAAAATATATACTTATGTTTGGTAAATGAACATTATATTGTTAAATATAATTTACTGAGTTAGGCGAATTGAGAAATTTTGTACACACTATCATTGTTCTCTTCACTATATGGTTTTTTACACACTTCTCTTCCCCAATTAATATAGTGAAATTTGACATGTTAATTTTCAATATAATTATTTTTTACATTTTTTGTCGAACACAAATGAACAACTTTTGTTATATAAAAGATTAAATTATTTTTGTATGAGATAATTATATAATGAAACTCAAAACTATGTCATAATTTCTGAATGCATAGTGAATTGTCAGGAAATATGCTTATAACTTTTGGTATCTTCTTTCACTGTGTAGCTATGAAATTTCAGAGGAATGTTGATCAGATGTCTGTGAATTATGAATATGAATTTTGGAGGTGTCTTCTTTCAATGTGGAGCTTTCGCTGTTAGGTGACTTTGTGTTAAATCTGTTGCCGGATATGATCATTTGTTGCATCCTCTCTCTAGATATGGATACAAATTTACCAAACTTCATAATTTCACTACCTTTTAGTTTTCACTTTCTTTTGTGTAATCCAATTATATTTTCAAGTAGTAGTATGTGTTTTGAGTTTTCTTAATTCATACATTTGAGTCTGTTTTATTAGTATGGGTGATCTTGTCTTATTATGTGGACACCAATTGAAAAGTAAGAAAATCGTTCACTTTTATATAAACAATATTATAAAATTTGTATTATTACTAATATATATTTCATGTAAATTATTACAAAATTAGTATTACTTCATTTTATTGGATTAGCATTTGATATAAATATTATTATTACGAAGACACATTGTAATATGAAGTTGTATAGTAGGTTAGAACATATAGCGTCACGCCCCGAGCCTAAACCCTGGACGTGACCGGCACTGAGAACTATTGCTGGCCCCAAGCGAACCCTGGCTTAACTCTTAGCGGAAGACTTAGAATGTTTTAGAAATAAACATTCAACTAGCGAAAGTGGCAACTCAAGTCTCAACATAAACAAAATGAAAATGAAAAGACTCCGGAACTAGTGTCTATCTATCTATGAAGCATCTAAATACTATGAGGGATGTCGAGACAAGACCCCCGATCATCCTAACAACTGAAATAACTGAACATAACAAAAAGGGATCCTCCGGAAGCAAGGAGGCTCACCAACTACTATGAAGCTCAACTGGATCAACGAAGCACTGGATGCTGATCCTGGTTACCTGTTTCTGCATCATAAAATGATGCAGGCCAAATGGCGTCAGTACATGAAATGTACGAGCATGTGAGGGGAAATCTAAAACAAGACATAGCTTGAACTGGAATTGAAAGAAACACTTATCTCGTCTCAACTCTACTCAACTCATTTCAATATAAGCAGTAAATAATGATGTAATATTAAGAAAAGCTTTAAAACATGTAGATAACAACTCAGTGTATTGAAAGACACAATAATATCTTAGTTTCGTACATGAAAATATAAGTAACTCTGTGGGAGGTTCTCTAACCGAAAACCATCACTATGAGCTATGTAATGATACAACGTCTCGCCCACGCTGCCAGAACTATCCTATACTTTGCCGGGGTATAGAACTCCTCAACTAAGTATATCCACTAAGCTATGCTTAAAAACAATAAGGAATCATCTAAAAAGTATGATCCTCTCTACCCACGTTGGCTACATGGTTTATGGAGACTTGAGTTATCTGAACTCGTCCCCATATCGGTGCTCAATACTACTCCCAAAATGTAACAAGATCATATGTTTAAAAACATAACTCTTTCTGTGGTTTGAGATTATTACTCAAAAAATTCTTTCTCTTAAAAGTGATGGTACTCAGAACTGCTCATGAAAACTCTTTAAGAAATCAGTGTTTCCTCTCATCTTAAATGTGAAAACATTTACTCTTGGGAATACTTAGTTCCCATATATCATTTTAAAGAGAATGAACTCGGCTCTACTCTTCCTCAAACTCAATGATTAAGTCTTAAAACAAGTTTAAAATAATTGTAAAATACTTTTGAAAAGACTCCAAGAAACTCTCAAGACTTGACTCTTAGCTCTACCTTGAATTTGAATTATGGATTCAAGGCTTATCATCCCATGTTATGGATGATCTCATGATGTTTAGACGTACCTTAGAGTGTAGAAATCAACTAGAAAACATAGGTACAATTCGAGGGAACTCAAACGAAAAGAAGTGGAAAAGGGTAGAAGACCTGGCGACCCTGGCGTACTGAGTGGCACAAGGCGCCAGACCTTGAACGGAAGAGTCTGGGTTGGGGCACACTGTGTCACGCCCTGAGCCTACACCCTGGGCGGGACTGCACTCGAGAACCATTGCTAGCCCCAAGCGAACCCTTGGCCTGGTTTACTACTCAGCAGAAGGCTTTACTCAACAAAGATAAATCCATGTAATAAACTAGAATGTTATAGAAGTAAACATTCAACTGGCCAATAAGGCAACTCAAGTTTTATATTCAAAAAAACTGAAATAACAAGACTAATGAACTAATGACTAACTGTCTATGAAGCCTCTAAATACTAAGAGGGATGTCGAGACAAGACCCCCGATCATCCTAACAACTGAAATGATAAAGCAATAATAATGGGATCCTCCGAAAGCAAGCTCACCAAATGACTTTGAAATACTCTACTAGATCAACGAAGCGCTGGATGTTGATCCTGGTTACCTGTATCTGCATCATAAAAGATGCAGGTCAAATGGCGTCAGTACATGGAATGTACGAGGATGTGAGGGGAATACTAAAACAAGACATAAGCTTGAAATGGAACTGAAGAAACTGACCTTGTCTCAACTCAACTCAACTCATTTCAATATAAAGTAGTAATAAGGATGCAATATAAATAAAAGCTTTAAAACATGTAACTAACAACTCGGTGTATTGAAAAAAAAAACAATAACTCAGTTTGTATATGAAAATACAAGTAACTCTGTGTATATAAGAATACAAAAATATCTCTGTGGGAGTTTCTCTAAACAACAACCATCACGATGAGCTATGTGATGATACAACGTCTTGCCTCACGCTGCCAGGGCCGTCCTATACCTTGCCGGGGGTATAGAACCTAACTCACTAAGTGGATCCACTAGTCTATGCTAAAAGCATTAAGGAATCATCTAAAAAGTATGACCCTTTTCTACCCATGTTGGCTACACGGTTTATGGAGACTTTGAATTATCAGAACTCAAACTCGTCCCCAAATCAGTGCTCAATACTACTTCCAAAAAGTAACTAGCTCATATGTTTAAAAACATAACTCTTTCTGTGGTTTGAGATTGTTACCCAAAAACTAGCTCAAAAGCTCTCTTGAAAATCGGTGTTTCCTCTCTTGTTTAATTGTGAAAATATTTACTCTTTGAAAATACTTAGTTCCCATATAATCTTTTGAAGAAATGAACTTCACTCTTACTCTTACTAAACTCAATGCTCAAGTCTTTAAAACAAGTTTAAAACATTTGCAAAAGACTTTTGAAAAGACTCTAAGAACTCTCTAGACTTGGCTCTTAACTTTCCTTGAATTTGAATTTATGAATTCAAGGTTATGATTCATGTTTATGGATGATTTCTAGATATTTAGAAGTCATTTAGATTAGTTAGAATCGATAGGAAGTATTAGTGCACTTTAGAAGAACTCAGACGGGCTAAACGATGAAAAACGGGTGGGGGCAGACGTCTCGGGCGCATTTCTGGCGCGGGGCGCCACCCCTTAAGTTCTGGGGCTCAATTCTGGTGCACTGCTGGCGCGCCGCCCCAGCCTCTCTAGCGCATCTGGGGCCCGCCGTGCCAGCCCCTCCCCAGGTGTTCCTGACGAATTTTTCAACTCGTTTTCTGATCGATTGAATTTGATTCTTTTTCTCAAATTCTCTTTAGATTCAGATACCCAAAACATATACACAAGAATCTACTCAAAACCTACTCTACAAATCTATACGATTATCTCAAGAAACTCATCAATTCCATCCTAATTCATGAACAAAAGCAAATTCAAGAACACAAATCAAGAACATTAAACCTTCAACTTTTTAGGATGAAATTACACTGAAACTAACATGATTGGCGCGTGGGTGAACGAACCCAACGCTATGTGAACTCACATACCTCTTTAGGGATCAACCCTTGGCGAAATCCGCAACTAATTCCTCAAGAAATCGAAGAATCTTGACCTTTCTCCTCTTTTCTCTTCTTGAACTCTTTTCTAAAAACCCTAGCGTGAATTGTAAATGTGTAAACTGAACCAAATAATTTTAGACCCCTCATTGATTACTAAAAATGAATTAAATCTGATAGGGTAAGGAAAAGACCTAAATACCCCTCTTAAATCTGGTTGACTTTCCTTATCCGGACAGCCCAACTTCAGACGGGCATGTCTCCCTCAAACGAGCTCAAAAATTAGCAAACTCGGTGGCGTTGGAAAGAGGATTCCAAGACCTTTCATTGGATACCTTGTAGCCCACATAAATCATCCTGTACTAAGAGTTATGGTTGTTTGAAGTTGACTCAAAACACATACTTAACATAACTTGCCAAATTTCCGATTTTAATTCTTTCCAAAAATGATTCTTTCTAATTCTAGCTTCTTTCAAATAGCGAGGTGTTACAATATCTCTCATTAGAAACATTCATCCTCGAATGAGATTACTCTTAGTAGGCTAAGTGTGTAACATCTAACATCCAGCTCAAACACCCAACAAGAAAAATGTAAAAACAACATGCCAACTTAAAACAAATGCCAAGAAAAGGATTAGTACCTTAATTTGGAATTTCTCCGAACTCGAAGAGATGTGGGTACATCTTCTTCATGTCCTCCTCAGCTTCCCAAGTAGCTTCCTCAACAAATTGATTTCTCCACAGAACTTTGACTGATGCTACTTCCTTGGTCCTCAACTTGCGAATCTGACGATCAAGAATCTGAACAAGAATCTCCTCATAAGATAAGCTGTCCTTAATACCAGTATCTCCAGTAGGTATGATAAGTGAAGGATCGCCCATACACTTCTTCAACATTAAAATGTGAAATACTGGATGGACTGCTGCTAACTCTTGCAGTAGCTCTAACTCATAAGCCACGTTACCGATCCTCTTGGATATTCTGTAACGACCAACATACCGGGTACTAAGTTTACCCTTCTTACCAAATCTCATAACATCCTTCATGGGTGAAACTTTCAAGTATACCCAATCATCTACTTCAACCTGTATAAGATTTCTAACGACTCTGCGCTGTCTTCAACCTCTCTTGAATAGTCTAAACTTTTTCCATAGCTTCATGAACCAAATCTGGTCCTATCAACCCAGCTTCACCAACCTCAAACCATCCAATATGAGATCTGCATCTTCTCCCATAAGAGCTTCGTAGGGAGCCATTTGGATGCTAGAGTGGTAACTATTGTTATAAGCAAACTCTATGAGAGGTAGGTGATCATCCCAATTACCTTTGAAATCAATCACATAAGCCCTCAACATATCTTCTAAAGTTTGAATAGTGCGCTTTGCTTGGCCATCCGTTTGAGGATGAAAAGCAGTACTCAAGTTCACCTTTGTACCCAAACCTTTCTGGAATGACTTCCAAAACTGAGGATGCTTTGAGAGTGAAGTATCAATGATGGTGATCATGATGTGTTATTGAAAGGATTTTCTCATATACACATAAAAGCTAGATGTGAAAGGTTTTCTCACATAACAAAGGATTCTAAGGCTGAAAGTCTTTCTCTCCTAAATTAATCAAAGATTAAGAGCTATCCTAATGAACCTAGCTTGGATTGGTTATTTAAAGATACCTTTCTATGGATGATGACTTAGATTTGATTGACAAGAAGACGTGCCTTTCCATAGATAATAAGAGCAAGAAGAAATTGACTATTCCGTGGGACTTATGCTTAGCATCGAGAAGATATTGAGATGGAAGCTCTCCCGTTAGTAGATGCCGGGTTTCTAGAAGAAATTTCTTTATCCCATACCTATGTGCCCCCATAGGATGATTGTATAGATAGACATTACCTAGTCGATCCACTTTAGCTCAGATTTATGCTCCTTACCTTGGCAAGTAGGACGACCCTTTTATGTGTGGGAGACACCGGGGGATCATGTTATAGCTCTCACGGTCTCTATGTCGGTTAAAGCTAATTCCCCACCATAATAATGAACTAAGGTTACTTCAAGAAGTATCTTATATGTGTTCAAAGGCTTTAAAGAGTTTAGCTTGCATTGACCATGGTTTTATGACTTATGTTTTCTAACTCTCTTATATCATGTTTTAGCCTGATCAATTGCATGTCATGAAATAAAATGCCCCTTTTTAGCGTGATTTAAATGTTTTATGCATAACTATCATAATTGTTACATTATTTTGTACTAATGCATACTCTTGCCTACATTTCCCAAAATTTAGGGTCCGACAGTTAGGGTCGTCAGTTTCATGGCTAGTAATTGATTTCGAGACAGTTGGTGAGTCCTCATGCTTCGAGGACGGAGTTTCATTGTTAATGTTTCTTTCATGTATTTTATTTTTGGACATGATGTATGAGCTAGGCCCAATTTCATTCTATTGTACTAGATGGCTATATTGAGACAAGTGTTTTAGACTTCCATTTTTCTTTTATAAAACTATAGGATTTGGACTATTGTTTTACTCTTATTATTCTATTTCTTATGTTATGAAAGCTAGGTGGATTGTATGGGGTCTTTCGGGGTTCTATATGACATGTTACATCTAGAGGGTACCCCTGGGTCGTGACAGTATGAATGCTTGGATGGATTGGTGAAGTTGATAGATTCTAAAATTGAGTCAAGAGAAGTTGTTAGAGTATTATTGATTGTGAGTCACTTCTTGAGAATCCTTGTTGTCATTTGATCATTTCTGAAAGTTTTGAAATTGTGCAAATTGTTCTTTAACTTGATGGAGTTGGTTGTATTGAAAATTATTTGTGTGCTTACTAATTATTAGTACCAACCAAAGCCATGCCCATGACTCTTTGAATGAAAGATTGTTGTGCTTAAATTGAGTGCCTCTTGTATTTTGATTTTTTTTTTGCTTGAGGACAAGAAATATTTTAAGTTTAGGGTGTCGATGAGTGGTGAATTTACACTCATTTAGAGCTCTTATCTTATAATTTTGTTGCACTCAAATTAGAGAAATTGTCTAATTATAATTTGAATTGTGTTATTTCAGATGTTTTTATGTTGGGAGAAGAAACACTGATCAAAAGTGGACTCGAAGCTGGAAAAGAGCAAAAACCTTGTAGAAAATAAGTCCCAGGTATCGCCCCTGCGAAGCACTGCTCGCTTAAGTGAACCAGTCAACAGCTCGCTTGAGTGAGGACGCGGAGTTTGCTTCTGCAAACTGGGCAAAAAGGAAGGAGGTTGCTTAAGAGAACTGAGGTTTGCTTTTGCGAGATGCTTTATTAGACAACGGCAGAATGGAAAATTCTCAATCTTTTGACCCAAAATTCAGAAAACATTCGCATAGATTTCATAAGAAAATGCATAAATCCATAATTTACCTTTCAAGGTTCAAAACCCACTTTCAATCATCAACGCATAGAAAAAAAAGGGTAAGATATGGATTTCATCATAAATTCATATAATGCTAGCAATACATGCTTAATTTCATAAAACTCTTCATTTACAATCGAAATTCCACATCATATGATTCATAACTTTAAAACATGGGGATTACATAGGTTCAGGGGGAAATAATCATAAATTCATAGTATTTCATCAATTCATGCATAAGAGATCATAATTAAATCATTTAAATCAATAATGAAAAGAACCCATGACAATTGAAGAAAACCCTAAATCAATTGGGGAATACTAACTTTGAAATAGTGGAATTTGGGAACTCCATGAATTGAAGGAATCCAAGGATGAAAACTATCATACGTCAAAGCCAAATGCTTATCTTTAATGGAGGAATTTATTGTTGACGTGAAACCCTAGGTTGAATCCTTCTTCTTCTTCAAGTTTCTAGAGAGAGAAATATTTTGGAGAGGAGAATTGATTTTATTTTGTGATTTTGGAAGAATGACTTGAATAGGATAATTTGGGGTTGGAAAACACTTATATAGGGGTCTTAATGAAGGGTAAAACGATATAGTATAAGAGTTAATTAATAAGAAAAAGACCCAAATAC
Source organism: Solanum etuberosum (assembly GCA_029582245.1). Lineage (NCBI taxonomy): Eukaryota > Viridiplantae > Streptophyta > Magnoliopsida > Solanales > Solanaceae > Solanum > Solanum etuberosum. The sequence continues at coordinate 18,552 of JAJONR010000692.1, forward strand.
CCCTGAAACTTAACTGCCAGCTGCCCACCAATGGCCACTGACGACGGACCGTGGTCAGGACGACGGACCGTTCTGCACAGCCCTCGTTGGTGGTCAGAAAGTTGGAACTTGGGGCCTTGGACCACAGACCCCAACCACGCACCATGGTCTGACCAACGGGCCGTTGGTTAGGCCATGGTTTTGGGCCCTCAGACCACTTTCAGGCAGGCCATCCACGGACCACACCTACGGTCCGTGGTCCCTTCCACAGGCCGTGGTTGGTACCTGCAACTTCTGGAAAAGGGGTAATTCTCCCTTTCTCGAATCCGGGGTGTAACACATAACCTCACATGAAAAGAAGTGTTCCAAATAAACATACAAGTATTCACAACACAAGGGACAACAATAGAAACACTCACACTCCTAATAAAACATTTCATGAACACAAATGCCAAACCATAGGCTTGCCCATATTTTCAATAAACATCAACTCAATTTCATTCGATTTGAGATCTCTAAATACTTTGTTAAGCTTGTAATGTAGGCTTAGGGAAGGTTGGGATATAATTTAGGTACAACTGGCTGTTGACACCCAATTTTGGCCTAACATTTTCAAAATTCATAACTTTTATGTTTTATTTATTCAATAGTTCAAAATACATGTTTATAATTTTAAATAAGTTTATCGATATTTATCCTTATTTCTCAAAATATCAGGATCTTTTATTAGTTAGTTTTAATTACATTATTTTTCGTCACAGTCAATTGAATATGTTGTGAATATTGTGTTTTTCATTAACTCACTGTTTTATGTAAATTGCACTTTTGACATGCCATTCATTTTATTCGTTACATTTGTTCATATTAATTTTATTTGTTACATTTGTTAATATTTATTTTTTGTGATTTTAGCGCAGTCTAGAAATGCATTTAAATACGGATAACATTGCATACATGAATATTTTATTAACGGTGGTTTTACCCCTCGTTTTTAACATAGTGGTATTGTACTAAGACGGTTTTCATTTTTTCCATTTAAAGAATTTCTTATTCATTAAGTTAGTGGTGGTGGATAAGAATTTAAGGAAATTTTTTAGATTTTTTAGTCTTCAAAATATTCTCTTTTACTGTTCCTCATTTTTCCGGTAAGTAGTCGGAGCTTCACCGGAGTCCGGTGAGTCCACCACCCAAAAACCCCATTATTCCTCTTCACTGCCTCCACCCAAACAGCCTGAAACCTCCACCTTAAACACCCATATAATTCTTCTTCTCCAACTAACAACAACCGGAAAACCACAACCAAATCACCTTCATTTTCTCCCTCATAATCAGACCATCGCTCCACCGGAAAATGTAACATCCCGAAAATTTTAAAGTTAAGACTCAAACATTTTTTCATGGTGAATAAGATTTGTACCGAGTGATTCTTAATTTTTTTATATGTTAAGGTCACTAGAATATCCTAGTGTAAAGTTGAGTTGAAAACTTTCCATTCAATTGAGTTCACTATGAGATTTTTTGTTGGGTAACCTTAAATCCACCGTATCTTTTAAAACATAAAGAATTAGGTGGCCTATAAGATATCAAATCAAAGGTCTTTGAGTCCTCTTTCCAATGCCGCCAAGTTTTTTAAATTTTGAACTCTGAGTAAAAATTTATGCCCGTTTGTGTGAAGCCTCTCCATTTAAGGCTTTCCATCCATTTTAGGAAAGGGTATTTTGGTCTTTTCTTTTTTTCCACTTGTATTAACACGATTTTGCTGACCTAATTAAGGGTATAATAAGATTCTAAGATACTCATTCACGTTCAAAATGCTTAGTGTTTTTAGAGCGACGTTTCAAGAGGAGAAATGTGAGGTTTTCAAGCGTTCTTCAAGATTCGTTGATTTTTGCCAAAAGCATGGTTCTTTCAAAGTATGTGAGGTTTCTTGTTGTGATGGATTTGTTCGTCCTCACGCTAATCATGTAGTTCTTCAATTAGTTCATTCATGAAATTGTTTATGTAATGATTCTTGAGTAGTTCTTAAATTTTAGCCCCGTTCTTTATTAATGGAAATTTTGAGTTCTTGAGGTGAGGGTCTTGCGAATGAGTGGTATTTATTGATAGAATTTAAATGATATTTCAATGAATTGGTGTTGTGTTTATCCATCAAAGAGAGTTTGGAAGAAACCAATTGAGTCTAGACGAGTTAGAACCCAAAATTTAACAAGAAAATTCGTCGAATTTCAGGGTCCTGGCTAGGGGAATGCTCCCCCATAGTGCCAGGAAGGTTGGGGAAATGCGCCAGCAGTGCGCCCTAAAGTACTCCAAGTACTTTGGGGGCTGGCGCGACGCGCCACCGTTAAGCCAGAGTCGTGCGGCTTCTTCTTTCTATGTTCTTCGTTCCGTATGTGTTCCTTTGAATCGTGTCTTCGTTCTTTTCTTGATAGTAACCATTTAAGTCCTCATTAATCATTGAAATATCCTACATATCCTTATCATATCTCTTAAATTAAATTTCAATTTAAAGAGAGATTAAGAGGACAGTTCAAGAGTGTTCTTTGAGTTAAATTTGAGAATTCTTTTGAAATCAATCATAGTTTTGAACTAAGTCTTGAGTAAAAGAGTATGAGAATGAGAAGATTTGTATTCATGAGTCTACATTGTTATTGAGATCCTTGAGTTAAGTCTTTCATGCCCATAATTCCGCATGAATCCTATGAAGTGAGTATCCTTGAGATGAGTACTATCGTCGAGTTCTTGAGTTCTGAGTACTAAGTTTTTATATTGCTATTAAGATCCTTATTTTGAGTCGTTCATGTCCATAATTTCATATGAACTCTATGAAAGGAGTTATAAATCTTGAAAAATTTTTTAAAGCCAACACTTGAGTTTTAAACTGAGTTTATGAGGAAGTAAAAATGATTTTTGAGAAAAAGTTTCTAAAACATGATTTGTATGACAATAGAGTAGGCCATCAATATTTAAGCAGTATGATATCTAGATATACCATCAATGTTCAAGCAGTATGACTTCCCGAGTCATCAATGATCATATTACAATATGATTTTTATATATTTTTGAGAAAGAGTTTTCATGTATGAATTGAGTAAGAGTATAAAGGAAATAAATATTCCCTAAGGTATCAATTTTTATATTGATAAAAGAGAAACTTTGATTTCTAAATGAGTTATGAGTTCAAAAAATTTTCAAGAGCAATTACCTGGTTTAAGAGGATTGTTTGAGCAATTATCTCAAACCTGAGGAACAATATGTTTTTAATGATTGAGCATGAGTATATATTATTACGAGTAGTATTGAGCACCGATATGGGGATGAGTTCAGACAACTCACATTCCTAATAAATCATGTATGCCAACATGGGTACATGATCATAATTTTTAGATGAATCCTAAGTGCCTTCGGGCAGAGCATAATGGATCTACTTAGTTGAGGTGTCCGATACCCCGATAAGGTATAGGACAGTTCTGGTAGCGTGGGCGAGACGCTATATCATCACGTAGCTCATAGTGATGGTTATCGGTTAGAGAATCTCTCAAATAAGATTAAAGAGTATATTTATTGTATTTTTATACAACATTGATTTTTATCTCCAGTTTCATAATGTTTTAAATATTGCATCTATCATGATTGCTTTGTATAGAGTTGAGTTGAGGTGAGTATTTCTTCATGCCTTGTCAGTTCAGTTAGTTATTGCTTTCAGTCATTCAAGCCAGTTAATTGTTTACTCTAACCTTATCACATACTTGTATCATTAGACCTGCATCGTTTTATGATGTAGATACAGGTGTTCAGGATCATCAAAAGGCTAACCTTATCACATACTTGTGTCATTAGACCTGCATCGTTTTATGATGTAGATACAAGTGTTCAGGATCATCAAAAGACATTTCATTGAGGTCATGTGACGTTCCAGTCAGCTTTGGTGAGCGTTCTTATATTCCGGAGGACTTCACCTTTACCTTACAATTAGTAGTTTTGAGATGTTGTGGGTCTTGTCCCGTTATCCTTATGTAATAGTAAAGGTTTCATAGATAGACAGAGTTGAAGAGTTTTCATTATTTACTTTCTTTGAGTTGTTTTACAAACTATAAGTATTATTATTGAGTATTTTTTAGATTGATTTTTTTTTAAAGTTGAGTATTCGACTTTAATGAATGTGATTCAGTTTTAAGCTTGTGTATGTTTGAGTTAGTCTTCCGCTTGTTGTCAGCCAGGATGAGGATACTCTTGAGGACCAGCAATGGTTTTCGAGTTCCGGTCATGTCCAGGGTGTAGACTCGGGTCATGACAGAAAACCACCACCAAATCTCTTCCATTCTTCTCTAACAACCAGAAGCAAACCACCACAACAACTCAACAACAGACCCAAAAACCCATCGGAGCAAACAACAAACAATGTAGCTTCCATCATCGCCTCCTTTCCCACTCCTTTCACCGACAATAACCACCCCAAACCATAAAAACCTCTCTTATTTTCGGTAAAAACCCCAACCTTCCATACCACCCACCACCAGCTAAACCCCAAACCCAACCCTACAATCACCACACGCTACAAGCGATCAGAACAACGGGCAACTTCCAGTGAAACCCCACCTCTTTTCCGACCAGCAACAACACTTATAGCCAGCTCCAAGCTCCGACCAAACAGCTCCAACGAGCTCGAAGCTCAAGCGAACAACAAAAACAAATCAGCCTTCACACTAGCGGAGAACAACAACTATAAACCACAGAGCTCGAACTTTATTTTCAGTGACCATGTCGTTTCTCTCAGATCTGGACAGACTAGTACTATTCTGGCTACCCACTTTTTTTTCTGTTTTGCTATTAGTTTTGTTATCGTTTCTCCATTTCCTTATTTCTTATTATTGCTTAATTTTTATTGTTTTCTTCTTGTGCATTTTAAATGTCTCTATACTATTTAAGTGGGCTCTTCTATTTTTTTTATTTTTTTTCATTAGTGTGTATGAGCTTTATTTTTGATTCTTGAATATGGTTGATGTTTGTATTGTTACAAGTTTGATTTCAGTTTGATGACATTGTGGTGTACTTTACTATTAATGTGCTTAATGTTTTGTTTTATTAGTGTTGCCATGTCACTTTATATATCTTTGCGACAATTGGTTTTTTGCACATTTTCTGCATTTTCCGGTCATTGCCATGTTTGGATTGGATCTACTTATTGATGCATTTTTGCTTTACTTATTGATGCATTTTTGCTCTAAATGTTTGTTAACTATTTTTCTGTTCATGCAATATTTTCATTTCTTTTAGTTATTAATCTGATTGGTAGAGTAGTTAATGTTTTCTAGTGAATTGTTTAGCTTCTTCCTTAGCTAATTTTGTTTTCTTCTTCTTCTTCCTCATCCCCCGTCCTCCTCCTCCTCCTCCTTCTTCTTCTTCTTCTTCTTCTTCTTCTTCTTCTTCCTCCTCCCCCTCCTCCTCCTCCTCCCCCTCCTCCCTCCTCCTCCTCCTCCTCCCTCCTCCTATAATAATAAGCAAACATTATTATTATTATTATTATTATTATTATAGATATTATTATTATTATTAACGTTCATTATTGTGCTTGTGAACTTTAATATGTTATCACATTGATTTGACAACTTATATAAAATTGGTCGATGAAGATATTACCGTCGATTTCCAAGGCCTCCTATGTTTAGAAGACGGCTATTTTTATTTTTAAGTTATTATTTAATTTTTTTCATATTTATTTATTTATAACTAATACTTTTACTAAGTGTCTTTTTGGTACCTCGGAGTCGCTTCTCATTGAAGCTATTCAAAATGAGTTCGAATTATATTTTCTATTCATTATTGTATATATTATTGACGTTAGGCAAAATTAGGCCGTTTCTCATATTATTGTTTAATTTAATTACTTGTGTATATCACACATTTATTATACTTGTATATTATCTTTATCTCCTCCTCCATCTGAAAACTGAATTCTGTCGGGACCCACATGTGTGGATTTTGAATGATGCCTAATATCTTCCCTTCGGAATAACTTGAACTCCTTACCTAGAATCTATTTGTTTCGTAGACATTCTTTTTAGTAATTAATTAATTGGTTTCCTAGTTTTTCCAAAAATTAGGTGGTGATTCCTTTAAAACTCTTTTATTCTTAAAATCTTTTAAAATTTAATTGAATTGAATTAATTAGCTTATTTTCTTTGACCCATTACGACGTTTCCCCCTATTTGAATAAAGTAGGGATGTAAACAGTGACTACACCCTCTTTGAACACTACACAACAACTTTTCATTCACCAACTTTTTCACTTTTCTTCACTTTTCAACTCAATGAACACTTCACATTATTTTCTCATTTTTCTTTCATGATGCCCCACAAGCAACTCTTTTCAACTTTTTTGGAGGATTGAAGTCTCACATTTATTTGCATTTTGCCTTCTTTCTTTTTCACAGCTTTTTCTTTACACTTTGACCTTTTCCTCTATTATGAACTCTTATATATATATATATATATATATATCAAGCCTTGATGTTGTAAGCATTAATGAATGTTTTTCCCATAACACCCCAAACTTAGGCTTTTAGTCTCAATTTCCACGATTCTCAAGTTCAAGGAGGGAAAAAAGGTTCAAGGCTTGTAATGTGGTTTCCAATAAAAGGATAAGGCTCAAAGGGGACAACTAAAGAAATATTTAGTGTAAAAGTGGGAGTTTAAGGCTAAGTGGACTTCATGGACAATCAAAGAAAGCCTAAGATGATTTCTCCAATCAAACTCAGTCAAGATCAACGTTTTAAGACCAATCGGGTAAGTTCTAGTTAACACAAGTTAACAAAATGCATTATTCACAAAGACTCACCACACAAGACATGAAGCTATTCAAGACAATTTAATTTCACTTCCTAGTCAACAACAAAGGAGTGATTTTACAATCACCACCTAATAACTTGGATTCACAGAAAGAGTCAACTTATTGTCACAAAATCATTCACTTTTACAAATGTTTCAGAGGGGTGCTCATCTCATATTCACAACGCTTGACTCAAACTTTTAGTACCAAACAAGTCACAACCTCATATCAAAGCATCACCAAGCCAACAAAACTCAATAAAATGACGATTTTCCCTTAAGAATGACGTCACCCAATCTATCATTGGGCAAATTTAGGGCTTTCCATTGAGCCTTTGCAATGGTTCCCAAACTCACAAGCCACATGTACTCAGACTTCCCCTGCTTCAAGGAATTAAGAGTGAAACACAATCAACAAACCTTATTTGCACAAAACATAAACTAACAAAATATACTAATATTATATAACCAAAACATAATAAAAATGACCGATCCGCATAATAATCAACAAACAAAATAAACAACAATCCAACATGCTAATTAAAACAAGATTAAACAACCTAAAGGGGAACACCCCCAACTAAAGATGATGTTGTGTCCTCACAACACAACTATAATACTCAAAAAGAGAATACCAAGGGCTCTCTAGGCTTCCTCAATCCTCTCCATCAGTCTCGGTGGCCTCGCTATCCACATCTTCTTCCTCATTGGGCCTAGAAGTCGGAAGTGGCTCATTCGCCTTCAGCACTTTCCAAAGGCTTTTACCCCTTTACACATCCGAGTGAAGAACTTCTCTTGATTCTTCTCCCGCTTCTTCGTTTCACCATGTGACTGGGCCAAGCTAGCATAGGCCTTCTCTAAATTTGAAAGTTGAGCTTTTTACTTCCTTTGATCAATCAAGTAGGCATAAAACTCATTATGAGGCACATAAGTTCTAGGACTTGCAGATGATTCACCCAGCCCTTGGGGAAGCTTTTCCTCTATCTCCTTCACAACCCGCAACTCACTTACTGAAGACTCAAAAGGACCAATAACTAGAGATAGGAGAGTCATCTTCCATATGCACAAACTTATCGGAGTCTATCTTCCTTTTCTTTCTTTTCACAATCGACCCCTCATCACGAATCTTAAGTGGATAGATAGGATTTTTTGGATCCATCCAAGTATCAATCGGAAGTATCTCCACCTCAGCCCATTTGCAAAGCTCCATGATAAGAGATGGGACAACAATAGAAAGGCTATCATGCATTTTAAACACCCAGAACTCATTCACAATCAAATGGCCTATATTGAGCGTGATATCATCAAGCACACAAGCCATTTTCTGAGATCTCAACAGCTGAATGTTGCTAATGTTCCCACTTTGGGAAATACGGCTGCACACTATCGATATTCATGTCCTTGCCTCCACAGACCGGTCTAAGCATAAAATACCAGCCTTTGTGGTGGCCCATGGAACATTTAGGCCCGGACATAACTTTGAAGCCAGCCAAGCACCCGACTCACAATCTTTGTCTGTGAAGGCCTTGATCTCATGGTTGAGTAAACCATATACTCGATTAATTACTTCAGGCCCATAATCGACAACCTTGCCCTGGATAGTTATCAACTTATATGCCATATTAGTCTCCATAAGGTTGGAATAAAACTCCCGAACCTAAAGTTCCATTAAAAGTTGGCTGATTTTACTGTCCCAGTACTTGACCTTTGGATCACCACGACGTTCTGTAAGTGGACCTACAGACCGTAGGTCTGACCCATAGGTCGAGTCGGCTGTTATTTTAATAGGAGCTTTTGGGTCTTTTCCTAATTATTCTTACCCAATACTGGGACATGCCCCCAGCTAACTCTAGCAAAAATGGAAAACTGAAATATAAGACTGAATATGAAAACCATGTCTATTGTCCTTTAAGTATGAGGACTCACCACTGAAGCTGCTGAATACGGATCGGGAACCTTTCTATGCGTGATCTGGATACTGAGTACCTGAACCTACATAATGAAAGGATGTAGCACTGAGTATCCGTTAGTACTAGGAATGTACTAAGCATAGATGATATAGATAATACCTGAACAAAATACATAAACTGAACAAGCATGACTGAGCAATGACATAATCTGAACTGAAATATAGATACTAGAATATAACTAAAAATTGAGCTAAATGCAATGACGAAATACTAATCATGAACGTAACATGCTGAGACTGAATACTGAAGTATAACTGAAAAGGGCTAAACTGAATGCAATGACCAAGTGCTAATCATGAAGATAACATCTTGAACTGTAAACTGATATTAATGCTGAAAAAACCCGGTCAAATGCACTAAGAGTTTGACTGTAGGAGCTACTATTAATGGACATAAACCTCATGATCTGAACGTGGAGTTCGATGTATACGCCCCATCGAGAGGACCCAATATACCTTGCCAGGGTTATAAAGGCATGACTGTTTGATGTATACCCCCCATCGAGAAGACCCAATATACCTTTCCAGGGGTATAAAGGCATGAATAGCGTCATCACTAAATCTGATGCCCATAGAGGAGACTTATAAACCTACGGGGGCACATAGTTCTGGGACTATGAGGGTACACTGAACCCTAGTCCAAATCGATGCTAAGCCTACTCCCAACTGGAAATATGTATGACACAATATAACTGAAATACTGGATAGCTCAATGTTCTGAGATGCAAATCTGAGAATGCAACATTTAGGAACTATCAATGTAACATTCAAAAAATGGAGCATGTTTATCCGCTTAACTGACCTAGAAAGTGTAATTCATGAACTAAGAGAATCTACACAACTAGGGTTCTGAGTTTCATGCAAGGAACTAAGCAAACATTCCAAAAAAAAAATGATAATTCGATTACGAATAATACAACAGCTAAATCACAATGATTATCCAAGGTTTTATAAACCCTAGGTCTAAACAAGATATAGAGAATCAAGAATCTAAATGAAATCTAGGGACCTAGTGGATGAAAGGAACCCACTAGTGAAATCCCACATACCTAGTGAGATAATCTACGGAGAAATCCTTCGGTTTCAGGGCTGGAACCGAAGAAAACCTGTTGCGTGTTCTTGAGAGGGCTGTCGACTTTTCTCTCTTTTTTGCTCTAATTTCGATGACTTTAGGAGAATGAATCGATTAGGCTAAGTCCTGACTAGAATACTAGGCTTAAACTGAATAAAATGAAATAGTTTAGGTGCAAAACGATGTAGTTTAAATGCTAAAAGCATAGGGGAAAAAACCAAAATGACCCTGACTTAAAAGCTAACGAGACCTTTCCACGGAGCCACTTACGGACCGTCAAAGGGACCATGGTCCATTAAGTGGGTCATGGTTGCTGGCTAGTGACTACTGGTTCTGGGGTCCCTTCCACGAGCCATACCATGGACCGTCAAGGTCACCGTGGCCCTTCACTTGAGATGGGGGTCTTCTGGTTGTTGGAGGACGGACCCTCCCACGGCCCGTCATCATAACCACGGCCCGTGGAGGGCTTCGTGGTCTCATGCCTGAACCTGGGTGGTTCTGCGCTCACCTCCACGAGCCTTCCCATGGCTCGTGTGGTGGTCCACGGTCCTTGAAGGCCTCTGTGGTCCAACACTGCTGGGTGGGTGTGAGCCACGAGCAGGTCGATGGACCGTGGTTCCTTTCACGGTCCGTGAACCCCTTAGTGGTTCACAATTTTTTGCTGTTTTGTCTGAGCTAAGTTCTGAGGTGTTACAATATCTCCCCCTTGGGAACATTCGTCCTCGAATGAAGTGTAAACTAGCTGAGTATGGAGGGAAGGAGCTGCAATCCCTACCACTAAGTACTAAAAACTTATATCTGACTGAACTGAGTTCCAAGAACATGCAAATAAGCTGAAAATGAAAGAACAACTAAAGGAACATGATACTGAGACTAAATTTATGCAAGAGTAAACTGAGAGACTGGAGAGGAACTATTACCTCAAGTTGAAACGGAATCGGAAGGAAAGAGATGAGGATACTTGGCCTTCATGGCTGCTTCTGCTTCCCAAGTAGCTCCCTCTACAGACTGACTCCTCCACAAAACCTTCAGTAAAGCGACTTCTTTGTTTCTCAACCTACGAACCCGATGGTCAAGAATCACAACTGGCACCTCTTCATAAGTTAGATGATCTTTGACAGCCATACTCTCTAATGGTACTATCGATGCTGGATCACCCACACACTTCCTTAACAAGGAAATGTGAAACACTGGATGAACTACTGCTAGTTCTTCTGGCAACTCTAACTCATAAGTCCCATTACCAACCCTTTGCAAGATTCTCTAAGGACCTACATATCTAGGACAAAGCTTCCCTTTCTTGCCAAATTTCATCACGCCCTTCATAGGTGACACTTTCAGGAAAACCCAATCATCGATCTCAAACTCTAAGTCCCTTCTCCTTACATCTGCATAGGACTTCTGACGACTCTGAGCTGTCTTAAGTCTATCTCTGATGAGGTGAACTTTCTCTATAGCATCATGAACCAAATCTGGTGCAATCAAAGCTGCTTCACGTACTTCAAACCAACCAATCAGAAATCTGCATCTACGCCCGTATAATGCCTCATAAGGGTCCATCTGAATACTGGAATGATAACTATTATTATAGGCGAACTCTATGAGAGGTAGGTGATCGTCCCAATTACCTTTTAAATTAATCACGCAAGCTCTCAATATGTCCTCTAATGTATGAATGGTACACTCTGCCTGACCATCCGTCTGTGGATGAAATGCTGTACTGAGATTTACTTGAGTACCAAGACCTTTCTAAAATGATTTCAAGAAATGAGAGGTAAATTGAGGACCTCTATCTGAGATGATAGACAAGGGAACCCCATGCAACCTGACAATCTCATTAATGTAGAGTTTAGCGTAGTCCTCTATTGAATCTGTAGTCTTGAAAGCCAAGAAGTGAGCGGAATTATTAACTCTATCTACTATCACCAAAATGGATTCATGCTGCCTGCGAGTATGAGGTAAACCCGTAATGAATCCATTTTTATCACTTCCCACTTCCATGTAGGAAGGCTAATCTCTTGAGTCATACCTCATGGTTTCTGATGTTCTACTTTAACCTTTTGACAATTAGGACACTTGCCACAAAGTCTTCTATATCACTATTCATACTGTTCCACCAAAAGACTTCTCGTAGATCACAGTACATCATAGTGGCACCTGGATGGATAGAATACCTATAGTTATGGGCTTCTGTATGGATCTGCTGCCTCAACTCAGCCACCTTGGGAACACATAAGCGGCCCTGGTAATGTAGTACACCATCTCCCCATTGGGAGAAAACCTCAACTTTCTGTTGATGAACTGCACCCTTCAATTGAAGCAATATAGGATCACTGTCTTGTTTTTTCTTAACCTCTGCTACCAATGAAGATTCTGATCCATTCTGAACTGTCACATCACCATCTGATGTGTCCTTAAGGAAAACTCCAGAGCGAGCAAGCCGGTGAACATCTTTTGCTAACTCCTTCTTTTCATCCTCAACATGTGCTACACTACCCATAGAAAGTCTGCTGAGAGCATCAGCCACTACATTGGCCTTACCCGAATGGTAAAGCACATTCATGATATAGTCTTTGAGGAATTCAAGCCATCTCCTCTGTCGAAGATTCAACTCTTTCTAGGTGAACACATATTGGAGGCTCTTATGATCTGTGAACACATCCACATGAACACCATACATGTAGTGTCTCCAAATCTTTAGGGCATATACTACGGCTGGAAACTCAAGGTCATGAGTTAGGTAGTTCTTCTCATGTACCTTAAGCTATCTAAAAGCATAAGCTATCACCTTACCTCGCTGCATCAACACACAACCTAGGCCGACTCTGGATGCATCATAATAAATCACATTACCGTCTGAACCATCTGGTAGGGTCAAGACCGGCGCTGTAGTCAACCTAGTCTTCAGTTCTAAGAAGCTTTTCTCACACTCATCTGACCACTGAAACTTGACCTTTGTCTGAGTCAACTTGGTCAATGGGAAAGCTAAGGATGAAAATCCTTCCACAAATCTTCTTTAATAACCAGTCAAACTCAAGGAACTTCTGATATCTATTGGAGAGGTGGGTCTGGGCCAGTTTTGTACCGCTTCAATTTTTTGAGACTCCACTCGGATACCTTCACTAGATACAAAATGACCAAGGAAAGCGACTAATTGTAATTAGAATTCACATTTGCTAAACTTAGCGAATAACTGGCGATCTTTGAGAGTTTGTTGAACAACTCTCAGATGAGTCGCATGCTCCTCCTCATTCTGAGAATAAATGAGGATATCATTAATAAAGATAATAACGAACAAATCTAAAAATACACTTTGAACACCCTGTTTATTAAGTCCATGAAAGCTACAGGAGCATTTGTTAGTCCAAAAGACATAACTACAAATTCATAATGACTATACCGAGTTTTGAAGGCAGTTTTCGGGATATCACTATCTCTGGCTCCGAACTGATGATAGCCAGATCTGAGGTCTATCTTAGAGAAGCAACTAGCACCCTGAAGTTGGTCAAACAAGTCATCAATCCTAGGGATGGGATACTTATTCTTGATGGTGACTGTGTTCAACTGACGATAGTCAATGCACATTTTGAGAGAGCCATCCTTCTTTTTCACGAACAACATTGGAGCACCCCATGGAGAGATACTCGGTCTGATGAAGCCTTTATCTAGAAGGTCTTTCAACCTTTATTTCAATTCCTTAAGCTTGGCTGGAGCCATTCTGTAAGGAGGAATCGAAATAGGCTGGGTATCTTGAAGGAGATCAATTCCGAAGTCAATTTCCCTTCCGAGAGGAACTTCGGGAAGATTTTCTAGAAACTCATTTACTACTGGAACTGACTCAAAAGTTTGGGTTTCGAAGTTTGAATCCTTAACCCAAAAAATATGATAGATATACCCTTTAGATATCGTCTTCTTGGCCTTAAGGGAAGAGATAAATTGACCCATAGGCACTGAGATACTACCCTTCAATTCTATGACTGGCTTATTTGGAAACTGAAATCGAACGATCCTAGTTCTACAATCGACTGAGGCATAACAAGAATGTAACCAATCCATGCCTAGAATGATATCGAAATCTACCATTTCTAACTCTACAAGACCTGTTGAGGTGATTTTCTGAGAGACTGTGACAAGGCAATTTGTGTATCCCGTCGAGCTATAACTAGGTCACCAACTGGAATAGAGACTGAGAAGGGTTCTGAAAGAGTTTCTGGACTGACACCGAAGTTTACTGCTATATAGGTAGTTACAAAGAAAAGAGTAGCCCCTGGGTTTAACAACCCATAAACATCTAAATAGAATACTTGTACTCCTCCCACTGTTGGTACCAAATGTAGGCCACTCCCTTCAACTGATAGGCGGCTAAGTCTGCACTCTCGAGTAGAGTGACACCCATAATGTCTGTTACTTCCTGGATGTCGTCGAAAAATTCTTGTGGATCTTATCCTTACTTAGAGCCATGAAACTCCGGAGGGTTCATCCGATTAAAGTCCTGGATTCTTCCTGTAGTAGTGTTAGTCTGCGACGGAGCTAGGGCCACAGCCTACTGATTGACCTGAGTGGTAACTTGGAAAACAGCCCTGAACTCGCCATGCGTGACTTGCTTATACAATGGGTCTGTTGGAGCTGCTGGCTGATTCCTGGCATTATCTCATCTGGGATGCATTTTTTTCGGAATGCATAGAGCAGGAGTTAGAAGGACATTAGATAGAGTTCATACTCTATAGCATGAGTTGGAAAAGAAATAGGTGAAGTTTTTTCCTAGAACACTCAGTAACCTCTCCCTCATAGATGTGGCGCGCTTCACACCTATTATTCAAGACGCTACTTTGTACGGCTTTCAGACATCCTAGAACTCTTAAACCTAATATTCTGATACCAATTTTTTCATGTCCCGAGGCTACCCCCTTGACGTAACACGGGACCTAGGATCAAGAGTGACCCCAAGCTAACCCTGAAGATGGCATATCATAAGCATACTGTAACATACTGAGAAAATATATACTATGCGGAAGCAAAAAAAATAGATGACTGAAAGTGGGGAATACCCAAATCTGATCTTAATATATATAAAACTTACTAAGAGTTTAGTGATCTTGAACATTCACTCAAAAGCTAAAGTTGAATCTAATACTATGTCTGAAGAGGCTCTACTGATTAGTGTTTCTGGGACATGCCCCCAGCTAACTCTAGAAAAAATTGAAAACTGAAATATAAGACTAAATATGAAAAACATGTATATTGTCCTCAAAGTATGAGGACTCACCACTGAAGCTACTAGATACGGATTGGGAACCGTTCTATGCATGATATGGATACTGAGTACCTGAACCTACATCATGAAAGGATGTAGCGCAGAGTATGCGTCAGTACTTGGAATGTACTGAGCATGCAGGATATAGATAATAGCTGAACAAAATATATAAGCTGAACAAGCATGCTGAGCAATGACATAATCTGAACAGAAATATAGATACTGGAATATAATTAAAACCTGAGCTAAATTAAATGACCAAGTACTAATAATGAGCATAACATGCAGTGGCTGACTACTGAAGTCTAACTGAAAATGGCTGAACTGAATGCAATGACCAAGTGCTAATCATGAAGATAACATGCTGAACTGTAAACTGATATAAATGCTGAAAAACCTGGTCAAATGCACTAAGAGTATGACTGTGGGAGCTACTATTAACCGACATAAAACCACTTGAGCTGAACGTGGGGTCCGATGTATACGCCCAATCAAAAGGACCCAATATACCTTTCCAGGGGTATAAAGGCATGACTGTTTGATGTATACCCCCCATCGAGAGGACCCAATATACCTTGCCAAGGGTATAAAGGCATCAATGGTGTGATCACTAAATATGATGCCCACAGAGGGAGCTTATAAACCAACGGGGGCACGTAGTTTTGTGACTATGAGGGTACGCTGAACCCTAGTACAACTCGGTGCTAAGCCTACTCCCAACTGCAAATATGTATGACACAATATAACTGAAATACTGGATAGCTCGATGTTTTGACAGGCAAATCTGAGAATGCAACATTCAGGAACTGACAATGTAACATTTGAAAACTGGAGCATGTTTATTTGTTTAACTGACCTAGCAAGTGTAATTCATCAACTAAGAGAATCTACACAACTAGGGTTATGAGTTTCATGCAAGGAACTAAGCAAATTTCCAAGAAAACATGATAATTATATTATAAATACTACAATAGCTAAATCACAACGATTATCCAAGGTTTTAGAAACCCTAGGTCTAAACAGGATATAGAGAATCAAAAATCTGACTGAATTCTAGGGACCTAGTGGATGAAAGGAACCGACTAGTGAAATACCACATATCTGGTGATGAAATCTACGAAGAAATCCTTCGATTTCAGGGATGGAACAGAAGAAAACCTGTTGCGTGTTCTTGAGAGGGCTGTCGAATATTCTCTACTTTTTGCTTTAATTTTGATGACTTTTGGAGAATAAATTGATTACGGAAAGTCCTGACTAGAATTCTAGGCTTAAACTGAGTAAAATGACATAGTTTAAATGCCCAAAGCATAGGGGAAAAGACCAAAACGACCCTAACTTAAATGATTACGAGGCCCTTCCACGGAGCCACTGATGGACCATCAGAGGGACCACGGCCCATCAAGTGGGTCATGGTTGCTAGCCAGTGATTACTGGTTCTAGGGGTCCCTTCCACGAGCCATACCACGGACCGTGTGGAGGACCATGGATCGTGAAGGCCACCATGGTCCTTCACTTGGGCTAGGCGTCTGTTGGCTGTAGGATTATGGACCCTCCCACGGCCCGTCATTATGACCACGACCCGTAGAGGGCTCCGTGGTCTGATGCCTGTGCCTGGGGGTTTCTGCCCTCGCCTTCACGAGCCTTTCCACGGGTCGTGTGGTGGTCCACTGTCTGTGAAGGGCTCCGTGGTCCACCACTGCTGGGTGGGTATGAGCCACGACCAGGTCGACAAACCTTGGTTCCTTTCACGGTCTGTGAACTCCTCCGTGGTTCACCAATTATCTGCTGTTCTATCTGAGCTAAGTTCTGAGGTGTTACAAGGGTGTGGACAGGAATTACTGTAAAAGGTTTGTAGGTAGGAGTGTTTTCTCTTGTTGCCCTTACTAGTAGTCATAGCACTCCTCTTATACTTTCTTGTTCTTCTATTTCTGTGACTATCTATTATTTTGTTTAGTTGTTTGTAGTTGTTATGACCAATTGGTAATTTTATGGATTTTTTAAAAATTACCATTTTACCCCTCTCAAAATTTACCCTGAGTATTTTTTAATTGGATTTTGAAATCGGTTCCGAATTGTTAGCATAAAGTTGTGAATTGTGGAAATTTTAATGTTTTGGAAGGCTAAAGATGTTCAAAAGTGGTTTTTGTTTCTTTTGAAGTTTCGAGGCTCGTAATAGAATTATGTCGATTTCATTAGTCTTGGAATGTGGAAGTTGATCTAAGAGAGTCATTTGTTTTAGATTTAAAGTCTTTAAATGGATTTGAGGTCCTAAGTTGAAAATTTGTAATAGTTTACCCTTTGGGTTAACTTTGGATTATCTTTGGTCAACATTTAGGGTTTTAATGCTCGGATCAGATTTTTGATAGTTTCATGGAGTCGGTGGATGATTTATGCCTAGTAAAGGTCTTGTTAAAATTTTAACAGGTCCCGAGCTTGATTTGTCCTTGTAAGATGTAATGTTTGTTTCTTTTGACTTTCACTAGTTTAGGGTCAACGAGACCTAAGATTGATGTTTTGATGGTTTCATTGAGTCTGGTACGTTGATACGCACAAGTTACGACTCCGTAAAGAAGTATAAGCGGTCGTTGTTCAAATAAAGAACCTAGCAAAGGTTAGGGTTGATTCCACAAGAAATGAGGTCTAGACATAGGAAAATTAACTTGTTGATTGTACTTCTAGTTAGATTATCTCCGTAAAAAGGGGTGTTTTGTAACACAAAATATTAATTTATTGATTATAGTAACAAGTAACCAAGTAAACAAGATTGATAGTTTTGTAAGATCAATAGAAGATGAAACTAGGGTGTATGTATTCCGTACAAGTTCTTAACGTAGTAAACCTTATAATAGTAACTCTTATTTATTGTTTTGCATGCAAAGTCAGTAAATTAGGTATCTCCTAAGTGATTGGTCATTCAAGTAGGGAATTTCACTACGCAACTTAGTTGGTATACAAGTGTATGCTTTAGTAATTCTTATCGTTGATCCCAAATTATCCCGCATCTTTAGGTTAGGCTATTAGGTAGAGGATTATCAATGCTGAATCTCCGTTGTTTAATTTATTTTCCCATTCGTTACTTCGTTGGTCGGGCAAGTAGGTATATGACGAGTCCTAACATTGGCCACCATTAAAAAGCAATCAAAACAAAGGGACCAACAATACATGCATAAAAACTATTCAAGAATTACTTAATTATTAGGTCTATATTGTTAATTGATCATGGTTTCCACAAACCTTGTTGTGGATTTATCTACACATGCTTGCGTGATCACAATTCATAATATGTTTGGTAAAATAAATCATGAACTTACAATAACATTAGATGAAATTGGTAATCTTGAATCGTCAAACAAAAACTATATTGTAAACCAATACTTCAAGAATTAAATGTACAAATTCTTTGCAAGTAAATTCTCAAAGAAAAAATAAAAACATCAAAATTGTCTAAATCCCAAAAACAAAAATTACAACTAATATTCATAGACATCAAATCCTAAATAAATTAGGAAATGGAAATCTAGGAAAATTCAGCTCAATAGTCGATCCTACGGTTTGTTCCTATGACTCGCAGGAATTGCTACGGCTCGTAGGAACCTTCCATCAAACAGCAACTTCAACTCTTAAATTCTGAACTTTTTTACAGGTATGTTATATGGCCCATAAAACTTTGTACGACCGGTCCTAGCTAACCATCATTCATGTACAAGAGCTCAACATTTCTGAACATTCCTACGATTCTTTTCTACGACTCATAGGAGTTCCTAGGGCTTGTCATTTGCCTCCGTTGTTTTACACATAGCTCCAAAAACCATCTCTTCAAACCACGACTCATTTCTATGGCTCATAGAAAATCTTACGGCTCGTCGGTTGAGTCGTCAAAACCTCAAAAGTCTGTTGCTTCATCTCTTTTCTTTTCGACTATTCAAAAACATATTCTCTTGCAAAATACAAGAAAAATACCATCCCATCTACTAACAAATGTTGTAGACACATGGAAAACTCCAAATTTAAAGCCTTAAAAGTACCGTAAATCCATGGTGCATCAATACCTTCAGCTCAAAATTGTTGCTTGTCCTCAAGCGATACTACTAACTCTAAACGACCCGATGCAAAAGTAAATCCAAAGCTCAAGAAATCACATGGCACTATTCTCTACATTCAACTCTCCATTATTAGTTCTTAGCACAACGCAATCATTAAGTTCAAAAACAAGCCAACACATGTGGATCAGTTTATAACATAGAGATACCAACAGACATTCACATACGGTAGTTCTGTACACTTCTCTTGAAACCTGTAAATTTGTCCCAAAATTCACTGATTGACTCCCATGTAGAGCCACGAAGTTGTTGAGTTTATCTTTAAGCCTCAACTTCTTTGACAATTGGAAGTATTTTTCCAGAAACACTTTATGCACCTCCAACCATGTGGAAGTTGAGTTATATGGGAGCTCAGATAGCCATTGGGTAGCATCACCTGTTAATACTAATGGAAACACACGTAACCCGATCACATCCATGTCTAAATCTAGCCTTTCCACACAACTTTTCCAAACGCTGCTCACTTTACTAAGATGAGCATATGGGTCTTCGGATGCAAATCCATGAAATAACCCTCTATATGTAAGCATGTGCATCATAATTCTTGTAACCACAAATGTATGTGTGCGTGATTGTGGAGGAACAACTATGGGACCCATTGATCCCGCAACATTATAATTAACCCCAAAAATTATCACGCACATTGGCTGATTATTGATTTTGAACTCTCGAAGGGTAGTTCACTCATTTCTTGGTACCTCCACCACTTTTGGAAGTAGAAATCTAACAAGGTCCTCATGACCCTCTCCGATTGGATCATCGTTCAGTCTTAGATTCTGACCTCTTGTGGCCATTTTTCATAGAGTTTTTCTTAATTGTGAATTCTAAAGGGTCTGGGGATTGCCTTGACCACGTGTACTTGGCATACACTAAAAATGAGACCAATAGAAAGCAATAACAAAAAAATATCGGAGCACCAAAACAAACACCAGTAGGCTGAATTTTCCTACCATCTCTTCTCTTAGTAGCAAGCATCGGAAAATCTCTCTTATTCTGACCACTCTTTCCACAAATAAAGAAACCATCCTTTCTAGTTAAGCACTTACCCAATTCGCTCTTGCAACACCTTTGGCCAGCAGGAGTAGAAGATCCATTACCACCACTTCCTTGAGGATTGGGGATTAAAACCCTATCGTTGTTGAACTTATTAGCCAAAGAATTAGAAAAACATTCACTCAAAAAGTTTTGTTTGAATTGAGGACGACCATTGGCACCAGACCTAGAATGAGAAAAGTCACCATCTTCGGTCCTTGCGCTCTTTGACTCCCTAGACTTCTTCTTTAGTCCTCTTTGGTTTGTTTTGCATGGATCATTGCATGGATCATCAAATGGTAGATATCCATATCCTTAATCATAATGTTTGTATGGACCTCTTTGACCACCATTTCGGACACACCCAACACTAACTTACTCATTCTTTCCCTAGAGTTGGCAACCATAGTCGGAGCACACTTAGCCAACTGAGTGAACTTTAAAACATACACTTTCACACTCATATTTCCTAGACAAAGATGAGGAACCACGGGCTCTATATTCTCGCCCGCATTCCTTCTCAATTAAGCTCTTTGGGGTGCCATATCCTGAAAAGCATTAAATAAGAGTTACGAGAAGCACCTTTATAAAGATGAACTCAATGGAATGACTTAAAAATGGTGAAAGAAGTGAAGTTTCCTAAATGTCTTGTAGCCTCCTATTTATAAATATGGTGCACTTCACACTAACGAACAAGACTCTACTTGATGCGGCTTATCAGATATCTTAGGACCTTTTGTAAAACCTTGTGCTCTGATTACTAGTTTTTCATGACCCAAGTATACCCTAGATGTGACATGACGTATAAGACCCTGAGAGGCCCTACAAAAGCCACCTGACATACATAATGCATAAAGGATTACAAAAAGAATGAGAATAGGTAGAATCGTCTCATATCCTAAAAAGGAAGTTTTAGAACATAAAATTGGAATCATAATATGTCTTGAAAAGCCGTTCTACACCAACATAAGAGTGGTTGGGATTTAACACATACACCACATACAAACTCCCAAAGGAAAACAATAAAAGCAATAAAAGTCTTCATCGACTTGCCCTCGAGGACTCACCAATCCAATAGTAAAGTCGGAATCCAAGCCATCCACAAACAGAAGGAGATACGTAGGACCCTATATGATAAAATAATATAGGCACAAGTATGCATTAGTACATGAAATGTACTAAGTATGGGAAAATGCATAAAATATATGCACATGATCATATGAGGATTTAAATATGATATGCATGACCAAGATAAAACATGAGTATAAACCTTTAAAGAATTATAAGCCAAAAACAAGGTCAATGATTCCTTAAAGCACAATGAAAACTTTCATAAAACCTCTAAAGGTAACATACTTCGTTTGCAGGATATTTAGCATTAACCAACACTAAGACCATGCGAGCTATAACATGGAGCCCGATGTAACCCTCACATCAAGAAGGGGATTCTACTTTCCAAGGTAGTCTTTGTAACATTCATTCATATGCTATTTATGGATCTACTAGCTAGATCATTTACGACAATCCAAAGGGGGCACGTAGTTTCAGACAAGGAGGTTTCCTCTAGAGACCTTGAATCTTCGAACGGGAGAGCCTCCATCTCAATGTCTTATTAGTGCTAAGTAAAATCCTAACAGAGTTAGTCATAATCATATTCATATTATCATACTTTGAAAGACACAATAAAACTACCAATCCAATCATTGGTCATTATACAGTAGCTCTTAAAAATCATTATTGATACATGTGTGATAAAACATTCATAACAATGATTTCATAATTTGTTAGAAAACCTTTCATAATTCATTGATACACATCCCATAAGCAACCTTAGTTCATCAACATCATTTTCATAAAACATGTATAACTTTCATAGATCATACTTCATAAATTCATGAGCTTTCTTAATCAATTCATCATCCTAATCAAGTACAAAGAATTGGTCTATATAAAATCTATGAGAAATCACGTGGTTTAATCATACCATGCATAAGAAGATTGAGATTGAACAATTTAATCATAATCAAATAACACTCGTGGAGATTTGTATGAACCATAATCAAATTGGATGCAATTGAATTGGAGACTTGAGATTCCTTTGGGACACAATGGATGAATGGAATCCTTTGATAAATTCCCACATACCTTGATAATCAACGCCTAGCAAAGCAATAGAGAAAAGGAGACTTGAAGCTTGGAACCCTAGCTTTCTTTTCTGAGGTTGAGAGAGAATTTGAGAGGATAAACTTAGATGGAAATTGGGGATTTTAGAGATTGAGAGGGTTTTGGGTATTTTAGGAGTTGAAAGGTAGGTATCGGTCTTTTAAATTTTAGTCAAAAAAACATAGTATATGCATAAAATGCATAGTAAAAATCTTAAATACCCTTATGAAAAAACTATTGGAATGACCTATGTGTTTGATCAATGGTCTGTAGAACTAATAATAGCCCTTACTGGTTAACCATAGAGTTACTTACTAGGGACTAAAATACAAACAACTTCCACGAGACCTTCCTATGGACTGTTAACATTTCTACGGCTCGTAGAACCTAAGTTCAAGTCCAAATCTTCACTAAATCTGAAAACCTTCTACGAAACCCATCTACGACCCATAGAACAAACAACCATCAATCCTTTGCACTCATAGATCAACTGACTGGACTAAAATTCCAAAACTCAACTGAAGTCCTGCAATTGCCCTTCAACAGCCCGTAAAACTTTCTACAGTCTATGGAAAGGACTTGTATAACATTGATTCAATGCAAAAAATTGAACTTTTCCTTTTCAATCCAACATTCTTATTTCATAGGTATTACACAAGGTGTTTTCCGGTGAGTGTTATAAATGTCGAGGTCTTTATCTTGCAATTGTTATTGATGTCGAGGTCATTACGAGCATGTTTTACTAATGTTGAGGTCATTGCCGACGAGTGATATTAATATTGATGTCTTTTCCAGTGAATGTTATTGATGGTGATGACTTTTCGTTGAGTATTATGATGTTGAAGTCCTTTTCGATGAGTATTGTTGATGTTAAGGTCTTTGCCGGCAAGCACATGGACTATAGGTGTTCCCCATGAGTCCTGATTGATAATTGTCCATACTAATTTTGATACTTGTGTTTGGTGTACGTGATTGGTATGCTTAAGGATCGTGATACATATGATTGATGAACAAAAAATATTGGATTATGATTATGAAACCTTGTGAGCTGTACATTGTAATATGTTAGGTTGGACTAATTTTTATGCAGGTTGTAGTGGTGGCATTTTATTTGAGATGAAAGGATTCTTGTTTTCTATCTAGTTGTACCATGTTTTAGCTGGTTGCTTCATGAGTACCGTGTTGTTTGGTACTCACTCCTTACTTCTACACTTGTGTAGGTTCCGAGCCTGGATCTGTTCGATTGTTCTTTTTTTTAATCTACATTTGAGGCTTTTCTGTGGACACTTGAGGGGAAGTTGATTGTTATCTCGGTGGGCCCTCTTGTTCCTTATATATGTTTTTGTTCTATTCGAGAACCAAAGACATTTAGACTTGTACTTTTCTTTAAAATTTTGTATTATTACATTAATGGCATGTACATGTAACAACCAGGTTTTCAGGATATTTGAGAATGTCTATGTTTTCCGCAATTATATTATTATTATTTTATTTCTGCATTTCCTTCCTATTGTGGGTTTTAGGCTGACTTGTCTTTTTGGAATTAATGAGTGTCATCACGTCCATTTTTAGGTCATGACACATAGTACAAAGAGTCAGGTTCATAGATTTCACGTGTGTATAAGCCAAGTCTAAGTAAAGTTTTGATGATCAGTACAAAAATGTATGTACTTATGTTGATGAGTCTATGAAGACTATTACGAAACTTTATTTTTATTCATTCTTTTCTACCATACATGTTTACCTTCGCTAGTACTGAGATGCTACATGTTTTCTTGGTAGATGGAGAGGACTACAACTTCTATTTCTAATGGTAGGAGTGGCGGTCCCCGAGGAAGTTGTTGAGACCCAAGCTAGCGGTATGGGTAGGGCTCGAGCTAGAGGTTGTTCTCGTGGAGTAGCACTAGTTAGAGGTCATCCCCGTGGAGCACCACTAGCTAGAGGCCGTGCTAAAGAGCTCTCCCCTAAGCCATGGGTTGAGGTTGGTGAGGACTAGGTTCCTCCTGAATTTGGAGCTCTTTTGTTTCAGGATACTATGCTGAGGATGCTAGGTGTGTTAGAGATCTTCTCTCATGGTGGTGTGGCAAGAACACCATATTGTTCTTAGATAATAGTGGGGGCAGGGCACATACCTAGGGCATCATCAGGCTCTGGTTATTCATGATGAGGTAGATCAACCATTTGTGGTTCCCGCACTGGTTATTGTCGTATAGGTTTCCCTTGAAGTAGTCCTGACAATAGTGATCAACATATATATATGAGAGTTTTCAGAAGATTGAACCACCCTATGTTTCAGGGTTGGAAGAGCGAAGATGCTCATTGGTTCTTGAATTTATGCCATGATATTGTAACACCTCCGAAATTGGAGAGTGAAATCGGATAGGAAAGATTTTCATTTTTGGCTACTGCTTCAGACCTAGAGACCACCTATGGTTCGTAGAAGATTCCATGAGTCGTAGATGGCAATCGTAGGAACTGAGTTGAGTTTTGGAAAAATCAAAGCCTAGTAAATTGATCAACAATTGAACAGAACGAGGTGTAAAATGTATAATGGGCCATAGGAAGTGCACAAAGGAGTGATCCCAACTTATTGAATTTTCGATCATAAGGTTTAAGGCCTATAGTTGGGGTCTAGGAACCGTTGAAAGTTTGACAATCTATAGAAAAAGTTTCAGGGAAAGTGGATTAAATATTGGTTTGCAGTACTTGGTTATACGACTTACCAGTACGGTCCGTAGAAAGACCAATGGATCATAGGACCCAAACCATGGACCTGTTCATACTATTTTGATATGAGGGTTCTTTTGTCTTTTCCTACCCACTTAACCCTTAAACTATGCCGTTTTGACACTATAACTACCCCTATAAATGAATTAACCCTTCAAATTGTACTCATTCCCTCACATTCACTCAAATTCCCTCCATGTTCATCCCCTTCAATTCTCTCTCAAGCTTTAAGGTGAAATCCTAGGGTTTCAAGCTTCAAGGTCTTTTTTTTTTGTTTGGCTTAGGGCTTTGATATCAAGGTATGTGGAAATTCACCAATGAATCCCTTTCATCCATAGGGTCACGATAGAACTTCAATCTCCAATTTAATTTCATCCAATTCAATTAGGGTTCATAACAATCTCCATGGGTCCTTTTGATTATAATTCAATTGATGCTATTCTATCTTATTATTCATTATTTAACCTAATTACATGATTTATAATTGATTTCATATGGACCCATATTTTATACTTTGATTTTGATCATCTATGAACTATTAACTATGATCATGAATTGATAAGAGATTTTATGCCTATTTTATGAAAGGATGAAACTATTATTTAAGGATGCTATTAAGTTAAGTATCAATGGTTTGTCAAAGGTTTTCTCACAATTTGAAAGGAAATCACGATTTTAGATATTTAGAAAGGTAAGTGTCTATATGAATAAAATTATAAAATCATGGTTTTGAAAGGAGCTACTCTTATAAGAATTTATTATTTTGATTATATCCTTTCCTAATGTTATGTTTTGATAATTGAATTTATCTATTTCATTTGGATATTATTACAACCGAAAGAACTTTGAGATAGAGGCTCAAATAGGGTAGTCTATAGTTGCAATCTCTTGTTCCAAACAATGTGACCCAGTAGGATTGTCTAAAGTGACATAGCTCGTGGATCCACATAGAATTAATGATATGATATAGAGTTCTGTCTTGTAAAGTAGTCTCTCATTTTTCAGTGTGGGAGTTACACTGGATTTCATGTATAGCTCACATGGTGTATTATCGGTTAAAGCTAATATTCCAAAAAAGAACTACGATTTTGCCTTTGCTTTCATTATGTATTTTATTAATGTTTGACATTGTCTCATGGTTTTATTGACTTTTCTTTATAAGGTTTTAAATGTTCTACTTAGTCATGCATTACATGTTTCAAGCCTACTAAGATATCATGTCTATGTATATATATATTTCCTCATACTCAGTACACCCAATGTAATAATCTATACTTGTGCCTATATTGTTTCATAATATAGGGTTCGAATTTCCTCTTCCCACTCGTGGGTAGATTTTGATTGTTATTCTCTATTGGATTGGTGAGTCCTCATACTTTGAGGGAAAATCCATGAAGACCCTTTATTTCATTTATTGTTTACTGTTGAGACTTTGTACGTGGTGTATGGGTTATGTCCCAACCACTCTTATGATGTTTTAGAATGACTTTTCAAGACATAGTTATGATTACACATTCATGTTCAAACTCTCTTTTATGATATGAGACATCTTACATAAACTCACATAGTGTATATTCTATTATGTTGTATGTATGTCAAGTGGCTTGTGTAGGACCTCTCGGGGTCCTATATGCCATGTCACATATAGGGTATACTTTGGGTCATGACAAAGATGCTAGAGGAGGTGGGTATGATTGATTTTTGTGGTGCTCACTTTGTTGGACTTTATCTCACAGACTCGCTAGAGAGGGGTGGAGGATTTATGTAAGGTCTAGTCATTCAGATATTATCCATAGAGTGGGATGTGTTCTCTAGTGGTTTTTAGGACCTCTTAATCCCTTAGAGCGTGAGTGAGGAGATTCGTTTGAGATTACAGAACTTGAGACAGGGTAGCTTGTCAGTTACAATGTATGAGGCCCATTTCTACTAGCTATTTAGGCATGCTATGACTATTGTTCCATATGAGGCACATGGAGTCTGCATGTTCGTGAAGGAATTGTCTTTTTCTATTAGATCTTATATGTTAAAAGCAACTCGAGAGGGGGCTTCCTACCGGTCCATCTTGAGTATTGCCAAAGAGAGGGAGTTGATGATGAAAGAGAGGTGTTTCAGGAGGCCAAGAGGGCCCGATCATCTAGTCAATTTTCTAGTGCCTCATTTGGAGGTTGAGATTTGCAGATATGTTGTAGCTCCTTCTAGCGTTATGGGGATCCTCATGCATCCATGCTAGCTTCAGTGAGTGGACAGACACCTCAAATGTCCTACTGTTCAGGTCGAAGAGGCCATAATGGGTCATTTGTTCCACCACAACAGTCATCCACACTGAGATCTTATTTTATATGTGGGGATACAAGCAACGTGATATGGTTGTGTCATTTGGAGAATCATTCATCACCCTAGCGTACTTATTCAGTTGCTCCAACTAAAGGGTCAACGCCTTCGGTGAAGGGTTAAGGTAGGGGGTGAGTCACGCAGAGGCGACATTACTTCTGGTAGTGGTGATTCAACTTTGCACAATAAGGGTCGAGGTTGTCACGACCCAGGGGTACCCCCTAGATGTAACAAGGCACATAGAACTGCGAAAGGCACCATGTAAGCCACTTAGCATATCATAACATAAGCATAGAACAATAGAGAGCAAAAACGCATATCAAGTCCAAATATCTTCATAAAGGAAAGCAGAAGTCTAGACTTGTCTCAATATAGCCATCTATTACAATACTTGAATCAAATAGGGTCACAACCCATACAACATAATCTGAAAAGGAACTACAAAGATGACATCCGTCCTAGAATCATGAGGACTCACCAACAAGCTAGGAAAATAAGCGAATCCAAGATTTAGCCACTATGATGACCGCCTTGAGAACTGGACCCTACACTTGTCAAAAATGTAGGAAAAGAATGGGTTAGTACAAAAACGCACTAAGTATGATAGCCATGCATGAAAATATTGAAAACATTCTAAAAAGGACATTTTAGTTGAAAGCATGCACTTTACCAAGTTTAAACTTCATTATGAAGAAAGTGGAAAAACATAAGTCATAAGCGTAGTACACATATAGATCATCATAACATAAGAGAAACATATCATAAGTACCCTCAAAGCATACTTGTGAAATGCATGAATAAGACCCCATAAATCTCACCCATTCTAAGTAAAGCTTCTTGAATAACTATAGTTCATAATTCATATTCTTGTTCAGATTGGTGTTGTGGGAATAAGCCTTAACCGACATAGACCATGTGAGCTAAACATGGAATCCGGTGTTACCCACACCGAAATGGGGTGTCCTACTTGCCTAAGGTAGAACCATACTTTTAGCTTAGGTGGATCCATTAGCTAAATAACCTATGGGGGCACATAGTTTATGGGATAAGGGAACTGCTACTAGAAACCCGTCCTCTACTATCTTGAGGGATTCCATTTCATATAAATATCCACTCGGTGCTAAGCCTTAATTCCCACGGAGTTCATATTAAGTTTTGACTTAAGTTCATACTCATGGAAGAATGTCTTGACACTCAATCCAACGCAATTCATAAGATAGCTCCTAGATTCAATAGGTGAGAATAGCCTTTCAACCTTAGAATCATCATATTGTGAGAAAACCTTTCACACCATATCATATTCATACATAGGTGTGTAGATGAGAGTAGCTTTTCAACAACACACACAAGATCATAATCATAATCACTTTACCCTAAAGGTATTCATAAAGCATATACATAAATATCATAATCATGCATAATTCTCATACTTTTCCCTTCAAGGACCATAGATCATATTACATCAAGACATCTAGAATTACTACATTAGACATGGATACAATCATAATTCAAGGAACCCAATTACTACATACATAATTTTATAACATACTTCTATCATCAACAAACCCACATCACAAGATCATAATTGAGGAATATGGGGGTTTTCTGGGTTCTTGGGGGATTCAACATAAAAACCATAGAAAATTATCAATTCTTACATAATATATCATAAATAAATCATACGAAACGTTTTTGAAAGGAACCCATGAGTTTGAAGTCAAACCCTAACTTTTGGGGAATTGCTAGTTTTGAAGTAAAACCCTAACTTTTGGGGAATAGGAGTAGAAGGAATGCGATGATGATATCGGGACTTCATATCGGCCTCGGCCTCCCAAGTAGCACCCTCAACTATGTGATTTTTCCATAAATCCTTCACGGATACTATTTCCTTGTTTCTTAATCTTTTGACTTTCGGGTCTAGGATTCCTACCGGAACTTCCTCATACGAAAGACTTTCATCAACCCCCAACCCTTCTAAGAGAATAATGGATGCCGGATCTGCAATACACATCTTGAGCATGGAAACATGAAATACCGGATGCACCGGAGCCAACTCATTTGGCAAATGTAATTCATAGGCAACTTTCCAAACACGTTTAAAAATTTGGTAGGGGCCCACATATCGAGGACTAAGTTTTCCCTTCTTGACAAACCATATCACACCTTTCATAGGTGAGATTTTTAGATAGACCCAATCATTGACCTCAAATTCTAAATCCCTTCTTCTAACATCGGCATAAGACTTTCGCTGACTTTGGGCCGTCCTAAACCTCTCTCTAATGAGCTGGACTTTCTCAATGGATTCATAAACTAGCTCGGGACCTGTCAAAGCAATTTGACCGACCTCAAACCAACCAACTGGAGACCTACATCTCCTACCATACAAGGCCTCAAAAGGAGCCATACTGATACTTGAGTGATAGCTATTATTGTAGGCAAACTCTATTAAAGGCAAGTGGTCATCCCAATTACCCTTGAAGTCTATAACACATGCCCTTAACATATCTTCTAATGTTTCGATGGTACGCTCCGCTTGCCCATCGGTTTGGGGATGAAAAGTCGTGCTAAGGTTAACCTTAGTGCCAAGACCTTTTTGGAATGACTTCCAAAAGTGTGAAGTAAATTGAGTACCCCCGATCAGAAATAATGGATAAGAGAACTCCATGCAAATTCACTATCTCTCTTACATACAACTTGGCATAGTCTTCTGCCGAAAAAGAAACCTTGATGGGAATAAAGAGGGCTTATTTTGTCATCCGATCTATAATGACCCAAATAGAATCATGTTGTCTTCGGGTGCGAGGTAAACCAACTATAAAGTCCATATTCACCTCTTCCCACTTCCAAGTGGGAATACCTATATCTTGGGATAAGCCTCCCAGCCTTTGATGCTCAACCTTAAATTGTTGACAATTAGGACATTTTGCTACAAATTCCGCAATATCTTTATTCATCCCGTTCCACCAATACACTTTCCGTAGATCACGGTACAACTTGGTGGCTCCCGGGTGAATAGAATACCAAGAAATATGAGCTTCCTCTAAAATTGTTCCCTTACTATCAACATCCGGAATACATAATCAACCTTGGTAACGAAGAACACCATCTCCCCCTTGGGAGAAAGCCTCAACATATTTCTTAAGTACCGCCTCTTTCATTTCTACCAAAATAGGATCAAGGTCTTGCTTCGCCTTCACATCCATCACAAAGGACGATTCGGACCCATTATGAACCATGACACCACCCTTGGGGGAATCCATTAGTTGAACACCTAACCAGGACAACCTATGAATATCACGATCCAACTCTTTCTTACCATCATCAACATGTGCCACACTACCCATAGATAAACGACTAAGAGCATCCTCTACCACATTGGCCTTGTCGGGGTGATAAAGGACACTCATGTCATATTCCTTCAACAATTCTAACCAGCTTCTTTGCCGAAGATTCAGGTCCTTTTGACTAAACACATATTGTAAGCTCTTGTGATCGGTAAACACATCAACATGAACCCCATATAGATAATGCCTCCAATTTTTCAAGACAAAAACAACCGCCGCTAACTCAAGGTCAGGATAATTCTTCTCATGGACTTTAAGTTGCCTTGAAGAATAGGCAATCACCTTACCATTTTGCATAAGCACACATCCCAACCCAACTCTAGAGGCATCACAATACACCACAAAACCATCCGTACCTTCCGATAAGGTCAACACCAGAACGGAAGTAAGTCTATCTTTCAACTCTTGGAAACTCTTCTCACAAGCTTCCAACCACACAAACTTAGCTTTCTTTTGAGTCAAGGCCGTCAAAGGAGATGCAATGGAAGAAAAACCCTCAGCAAATCTTCTATAATAACCGGCCAAACCCAAGAAGCTTCTCATGTCTGTCGGTGATAGAGGTCTAGGCCAATTCTTGACTGCATCCGTCTTCTTTGGATCTACCTCAATACCCTTACTTGACACAATATGGACAAGGAATGCTACGGACCTTAACCAAAGTTCACACTTGCTAAACATTGCAAAAAGTTGATGGTCTTTAAGAACTTGCAACACAATTCTCAAATGATCAATATGTTCATTCTTACTCCTTGAATTGATCAAAATATCATCGATAAACACAATCACAAACATGTCAAGATATTGTCGGAACACTCTATTCATTAAGTCCATAAACGCCGCCGGAGCGTTTGTCAACCCAATGGATATTACTAGAAACTCATAGTGACCATATCGAGTTTGGAAGGCCGTCTTTGGAGTATCAACCTCTCTCACCCTCAATTGGTGATAACCAGAACGAAGATCAATCTTAGAGAAATAACTAGCCCCTTGAAGTTGGTCAAACAAGTCATCAATTCTTGGAAGGGGATATTTGTTCTTAATGGTAACCTTGTTCAACTGGCGATAATCGATGCACATTCTAAGAGACTCATCTTCTTTCTAACAAACAACACCGGAGCATCCCATGGAGAGATACTCGGTTGAATAAAACCCTTGTCTAACAGATCCTTCAACTATTCCTTAAACTCTTTCAACTCGGCCAGAGCTATTCTATAAGAAGGAATGGAGATAGGTTGTGTATTTTGAAGAAGGTCAATACCAAAATCTATTTCCCGCTCGGGAGGAATACCGGGCAAATCATCGGGGAAAACTTCCGGGAACTCATTAACTACCGGAACCCACTCTAGAGAAGGGGTTTCAGATTCAAAATCCTTCACCCTAACCAGATGGTAAATACACCCTTTGGAGATCATCTTCCTAGCTTTAAGACAAGAGACAAATTGAACTCTTGAAATAGAATTTCCCCCCTTCCACTCTAAGATAGGCTCATTTGGAAATTTGAATCTAACCACCCGAGTCCTACAATCAATAAAGGCATAACATGAATGCAACCAATACATACCCAAAATCACATCAAAGTCTAATATGTCTAACTCTACCAAGTCAACAAGAGTAACTCTATGGGACAAGGAAACGGGACATCTTCTATAAACCCTCTTAGCCACCACAAAGTCACCAATTGGGGTAGAGACTGAAAAAGTCTCTAGTAATACTTCGGGGAGTATATCAAACTTGATGGCCACATAAGTCCTTTAACTGTTCCTTCAACTCCTTAAGTTCCATTGGAGCCATTCTATAAGGAGGAATAGTGATAAGTTGGGTATCGGGGAGTAGGTCAATCCCGACGTGTATTTCCCTTTCGGGAGGGATACAAGGTAAATCTTCGAGGAAAACTTCCGGAAACTCTTTTACCAACGGAACCGACTCAAAAGTAGGAGTTTCGGACTCCACATCCCTCACCCTCACTATATAGTAGACACAACCCGTAGAAATCATTTTCCTAGCTTTTAGGTAAGAAACAAATTGACCTCTAGGCATAGAATTTCTCCCCTTCCACTCAAGGATAGGCTCATTTAGGAATTGAAACTTGACTACTCGAGTTCTACAATCAATAGAGGCATAACACGAATGCAACCAATCCATCCCAAGTATGACATTAAAGTCTAACATATCAAGCTCTAAAAAATCAACAAGAGTAACTCTATGGGATAAGGAGACGGAACATCTTCTATAGACCGTCTTAGCCACTACAGAATCACCAACAGGGGTTGAGACAGAAAAAGGTTCACATAACATATTGAGGAGCACATCAAACCTCATAGCTATATAAGGAGTCACAAAGGACAAAGTAGCCCCTGGATCAAGTAAAGCATACACATCTATATGGAAAACTTTTAACATACCGGTAACCACATCCGGAGAGTTCTCTTGATCACCTCTAGTTTGGAGAGCATAGAAATGGTTTTGCTTAGGAGCACTTGCACCCGAACCACTTGGACAAGATAAAGGGTAGGGTTGATCCCTGCGATGAGTATCTTCCTCATTATTAGCAACCAAAGGACAATTCCTTGTTTTGTGATCCGTCTTACTACACCCAAAGCAAGCATTGGAGCCTGCTAGACAGTTACCCTCATGATTTCTCCCATATTTTGCACAAGTAGGCATTGAGGACTTACCACCATCTCCTTGAGGTTTAGGGTTAGACACCCTTTCATTGTTAGACCTTGGAGGAGCATTTGAAGAACCTTGCCCGGGGAACTTTTTCCGAGACCTTGAATGACCCCGTCCACCGGATCGAGAATGTGAATAGTTACTATCATCCACTCTTGCTCTCTTTGCCTCTCTAGATCTTTCCTTGAGCTTGTCTTCCTCAATTTGTTGGGCATGCACCATAAGGTGAGAAATGTCCATGTCATGAACAAGCATAGCAGTGCAGCATTCTTTGACAACCAATTCAGACACTCCCGACACAAACTTATTCATCCTGGTCCTACGATCCGCCACAATAGAAGGAGCATACTTAGATAGTTGAGTGAACCTCAAAGGGTACTCCCTTACACTCATATTTCCTTGCCTGAGGTTAATGAATTCAAGCACCTTAGCCTCTCTCATCTCTAGAGGGAAGAATCGATCAAGAAAAGCACTTTTGAACCTTTCCAACTCTATGGTACCCGCTTTCATCGACCTTGCCTCTTTCCATTAATTAAACCAAATCTGAGCAACCCCTTTGAGTGGGTAAGCGGCTAGCTCTGCCTTCTCTACCAGAGTCACTCCCATAATAGCAAGTCTTTTGTAGACCTCGTCAATAAAATCTTGAGGGTCTTCTTCAACTTTGGAGCCTTAAAATTTGAGAGGGTTTATCCTTGTAAAATCCCTCACTCTTGCCGCCGCCGTACCCATATTTGGGTTCACGGGAGCTACCACCTCTCTATTGGCTTGAGCCGTCACGGCTTGAGCTAACACTTGAAAAGCCGACCTAAGCTCCGCATTAGTCACATTCTCATTCAACGGGTTAATCTGAGCATGAGGAGGAGCTTGGGGAGGAACGTGAGGAGGAACCTCTTGCTCAACATTGCCTTCCTCCAACCTTCTAGCATTAGCCCTTCTATAGTCATTTCCTGAAAACCATTAGGCACGGATTCAGAGAAAGACTTACAGAGTTAAACTACATGGCACGACTTAGAGAAGTGAAGTCCTAAACACCTAATAACCTCTCATTCATAAATGTGGCACGCTTCACACTTATGAACAAGACTTACTAGACGTGGTTTGAGACATCCTAGAACCATTCTAAACCTTGTGCTCTGATTACCAAGTTTGTCATGACCCAGGGGTACCCCCTAGATGTAACAAGGCTTATAATACACCGAGAGGCCTCATACATGCCACTTAGCATATCATAACATAAAGTAATAGAAAAGGTGTAGGAATTTAAAACTTTTCAATACAATCAAAGTCTTCTATAAAACGAGCGGAAGTCTAATACCATAGTTTCAAATGATCTAAAACAATATAAAAAGAGTCTTGGGACGCAACCTATACAATAATCCAAAACATAAAAGAAAGACATAAGAGAAATGGGTGATCAAATCCTCGAACACAATGAGGACTCAACAAATCTTAACTTCCTTGATCAACAACGAATCTATCCACGAGTGTGAGAATCTAAGTCACCGGACCCTACATTTGATAAGAATGTAGGCAATAGTATGCGTTAGTAAAATTAAGTACTAAATATGATAGCTAGCATAAACAACATAAACATCATGGTTATAAACCATAAGCATAATCCTGCACATACATCAATACAATAATAAGAAAGGAATACTCCTCAAGTAACCTTACTCATCCTTAGTCAAGACTTGGGTCATCCACCTCTAGTCAACTTACCTCATGGAACGCATATCAAGTAACAATCCAAGCTATTCATTCTTCATAAGATAATTCACATAGTTTAAACTTACTTTTAAAGACATGGGGATTTACCTCATTGCCTAACTTACAAAGGCTAACGGGTATTCACCTCTTGCCTTACTTACCTTAAGATCATGGGTACTCGCCTCCACAATCCCATCATATGACACAGGTACTCGCCTCCACATCATTTCATAAGGATCATGGGTACTCGCCTCCATGTCCATTCATCATAGTAGGAACATAGGGAATCACCTCTTGTTCAATTTTAAGGAGTATGGGAAATCACCACATATCCTCCAACATAGAGGTCAAGGGTAGTCGCCTCTAGCCTCATCATTCATTTAGCATTTTAGTCTAGATTTATTTTAGATGAGCAATACTTTCAACCTAGAATCATTTATATGAGTAAACCTTTTACATTCATTCATTCATAATTAAGCAATTCATATAGGAAGTGTCCATTCCTCAACAATATCACCAATTGCAAACAATTCATATCATAAGCCTTACTCTCAAGGCCCTAATTCTCATGATCATCATCTAAGCTTTATTCTCAAGTAATTCTAGTCATAATTTATCAATCCTATAAGGACATATCTAACCCATAGAGTTTCCCTCACATGGAATCAAACCCAACTATATCAATTTAATCCTAAAATTATAGGATAGGCATGGGTACCTATAATTTCATCCTAAATACATGCAATTCAATCAATTCAATCATAATCCACTCAATTGGATAAGCATTCATCATAACCCACAACAATGGAAGAAACCCTAACTAGAATTGGGGAAATTCTTCTTTAAATTGTGGAATTCTAGGGGACTCCATGGGAGGAAGGATCCCATGGATGAAAAGCCATCATACCTTAGTCAGAATGTGTCACGACCCAAGAGTACCCCTTAGATGTGACAAGGTGTACTCAACCCCGAAAGGTCTCATATAAGCCCCTTAGCATATCATAACATAGGATTAAAGAAATGATGTGGAATTTAAAACTTTATCCATACAATCGAAGTCTTTTATAAAAGCAAGCGGAAGTCTAGACTTGTCTCAATTAGCCATCTAATAAATTCTTTGAATAAAAAAGGGGCACAACCCTTACAACATACTTCAAAAGTGAAATAACTAGAAAGGAACTACAAATGACTCATATGTCCTTGAATCTTGAGGACTCACCATAAGCAAGGAGAATAGTCGATCCAATCTTGAACCAATAGAAGATCACCTTAAGAACCGGAGCGTATACTTATAGAAATATGTAGAAAATATGGGTTAGTATAAAAAAGCACTAAGTATGATAGCCATGCATAAAAACCTTGAAAACATGCTAAAAAGGACATTTTAGTTGAAAAGCATGCACTTTACCAAGTTTGGAAATCATCATGAACTTTAGTGTAAAAGCATGTCATAAGAGTTTTCAACATTCATAGATCATCATAGCATAATAGAACCATCTCCTAAGTAACCCTAAGTTATATTTGTGCAATGCATAGATAAGATCCCATAATTCAATCTATACTAAGTACCACTTTTAGGCCACCATAATCATATTTACCATTCTTTGATCCTATCCTTTGTTAATACTCATAGACAAGGAACTATTCATCTTTAATAAATCATATCAAGGAAAGCAACTCATAGCAACAATCCACATTAAACATACATCATTTCATAAACCATCATAACATAAAAGGAACACACCATGACTACTCTCAAAGCTTACTTGTGCAAAACATGAATGAAGTCCCATACCCCCACTCACACTAGGTAGAGCTTCTTGAGGAGCCATAGTTCATAATTCATGTTCTTGTTCATATTTCATCATGGTGGGAATAAGCCTTAACCGACATAGACCATGTGAGTTTAACATGGAATCTGGTGTCATGCCCCTACACCAAAAAGAGGTGTCCTACTTGCCTAACATAGGACTAAAGTTTGTTAGCTTACGTGGATCCACTAGCTAAAGACCTGTGTGGGCACATGGTTATGGGATAGGGAGATTGCTACTCGAAACCCAGACTTAACTGAGATAGAAGGTTTCCATCTCATGATATACATGTTTTGGGAACCCGGAGTTAACTGGCATAGAAGGAACCCATTTGGAAAGCCAGACTCTCTGAGGTAAAAGCTTCCATCTCATATACTCTATCAACTCGGTGCTACGCATAATTCCCATGGAGTGCTTGTTAAGTCATAACTTGTTTCATTAGAATAGCTCATTAGATCATGCGTGAGAATAACCTTTCACCGTCCATGTCTTCATGTTCATGTTAGATTCAATTAGGTGAGAAAGCCTTTCAAACTTAGAATCATCATATTGTGAGAAAACCTTTCACATCATGTTCATTATGTATTCATGAAATTAGCCTTTCAATGAATCACAACACAATATCATAATCATGGATACTTCATTCCTACTTCATTCATAAGTGTGTATGTATGTGAGGATAGCCTTTCAACAACACCACAATTACATCATACTCATCATAACTTTACTCTCAAAGTGTTCATAAAGCATATACATAAATCTCATAATCATGCATAATTCTCATAAATTGCCCTTCAAGGACCATAGATCATTATTCATCGACACATCTATAATTACTACATTAGACATGGATAATAACATAATTCAAGTAAATAATTTATTACATTCATAATTCTATAACATTCTACTAACATCAATACATACCCACACTTTAAGATCCAATTTGAGAAAATAGGGTAATTCATGGATTCTTGAGGAATTCAACTTAAAATCATGTAAAATTATCAATATATACATAAACAAACATAATTCAACCTTTAAAACGAATTTGAAAGGAATCCATGAGATTGAAGTCAAACCATAACTTTTGGGTTTTCTAGCTTTGAAATTGGGGTTTTGAAGGGGCTCTATGGGTGAAGGCTACCCATAGATGAAGAGCTACCATACCTTATTGAAGAATTCCCACAAATTTGATGAGAAAAGCTTGATTCTTCAACCCTAGCTTCACCTTTTTCTTCTTCTTCCTTGTAGTTCTAGAGAGAGAATTATTTGGGGGAAACTTGGTTGTGATTTGGGTTTTGGGATTTTATGAAGTGAATGTGTTGGTTAATGACTTAAAAAGGTTTATATAGGTCAATTAAAACCATACAAAATGACCTCACATAATACTAACTAATATTGGAATCACCTAAACTACCTCTTCATTAACCGCCAAACAGGTTGTTTCAGGTGCCCACCCATAACACTCACTGACGGACTATGGTTGGACCCACGGCCCATGCTGGTGAGGCGTGGGTTGAGTTACTGGAACTCCTCACTTGCCCCCTTTACCCACGAGCCTCTCCCACGGAGCGTGGACCACCATACGGGGCATAGGTCCCTCCGTGGGTCACTGTTTTGGGCAGGTTTGGGGTAGACTTTAGGGTCCTCCTCAAAGACCCTTGGTTGGTCCTTAGGGAGTCGTACCTTGACGTTTAACCCCTAAACCCTTAATTCTAAGTACGAGAAGAAAATTTTAAGACTCTAACCTTACGACAAGCTCTAGTTAAGCCTACTAGTTTTTGGGGTGTTACAATGTCTCCCCCTTGGGAACATTCATCCGCGAATGATGATCTAGACACCTTATGGAATTAAAAGACTCAAGACTAGCAACCCATCATACATGAAACATCAAATAATGCATAATTCTAAGGAGGAAACTTCAACTCCATCTCAAACATAATCAATGCAACATAAGGAAGTAGGAACTAAATCTATCAACCCAATATGCATGAAACTCAATATTTCTCATATTCATAGGAGGAAGTACCTTCTCCGGCCATGGATCCAATATACAATTACTCTCAAAAGCATACTAAAGCATGTTCATCAATCATCTCATGAAGTCAAATAGGCAATTCATACTAAATGCACAACAACATGAGGCACATAAATCATAAAAACTCATTTTCCTACTAAACATGAATTTCATCAAAAACATGGATAACATAAGGAAATCATGGGAAAAACACTTATAACACACATGACTCCAAAATATAAACAAGCCAAGAGGAACTCATTTCTCAAGCTAGAATAGGAATAGAAGAAAGAGATGAGAATATCGGGACACTCAACCACTTTGCTATCCAAGCACATCCTCTTCCCCTTGGGAGTAAGCCTATACAGACTTTCTAAGCACAATTCATTTCAATTCAACTAAGGTTGGCTTAAGTTATCACTAAACTTTCACATTCATCACAGATGGTGATTCTAAACTATGGTGAACTATACTACTACCCTTATTAGGAGTCTGCTAATAGAACATCTCAAGATCTCTTCTAAACACTCTATTTCTTATGTCTTGATCAACATACCCAAGGCTCGAAATAGCCAAGTAGGGTTCTACCCTCTAATCATGTCTAGGTATTATCGAAACAACCTACTCAAAATGACCATACTTAAGATCAATCTTAACAAGGTAACTAACTCTTTGAAGTTGGTCAACACCTAAACATATCTCCCTCACCTTAGCTAGGTGGTACATGCAACCCTCAAAGTCAACTTTAAGACAAAACATAATCCAAACTTATGGCATAGATTTTCCCCCTTCCACTCTCG
The DNA here is from genome assembly GCA_029582245.1 of Solanum etuberosum. NCBI lineage: Eukaryota > Viridiplantae > Streptophyta > Magnoliopsida > Solanales > Solanaceae > Solanum > Solanum etuberosum. Next base: position 58,353 of record JAJONR010000692.1, read on the forward strand.
GATAGGATCATTCGGGAATTAACACTTTGACTATACGGTTTCTACAATCACAGAGGACCATAACAATAATATTATCAATCCATCTTAAGGATGACATCTAAATCTACCATATCAAATCCTATCTAGTCACATAGCCATAATTGGCATCACAACCAGCATTTTCTCCCTTGCTCCTTGTAGCATGAGCCCTTCGAGTAGTCATATCTTGAAGACCATCGGATAAGGATAAAGACCTTATAGAGTTAAACTTTATGGCACAACTTAGAGAATGAAGAAGTGAGATTTCCTAAACATCTTATAGCCTCTCATTCATAAATGTGGCACGCTCTACACTTTGAACAAGACTCTACTAGACGTGGCTTATGATACATCATCCTAGAATCATTCTAAACCTTGTGCTCTAATTACCAAGTTTGTCCCGACCCAGGAGTACCCCCTAGATGTGATAAGGCGTACTCAACCCTGAAAGGTCTCATACAAGCCCATCAGCATATCATAACATAAGATAAAGGAAATGATGAAGAATTTGAAACTTTTATCCATACAATTTAAGTCTTTTATAAAAGCAAGCGGAAGTCTAGACTTGTCTCAGTTTGCCATCTAATACAATCTTTGAATCAAATAGGGACACAACCCTTACAACATAGTTTGAAAGTGAAATAACTAGAAAGGAACTACAAATGACTCATACGTCCTAGAATCTTGAGGACTCACGACAACCTAGGAGAATAGTAGATCCAAGCTTGAACCAACAAAATATCACCTTAAAAACCTTAGACTACACTTATAGAAAAATGTAGAAAATATGAGTTAGTACAAAAATGCACTAATTATGATAGCCATGCATAAAAACCTTGAAAACATGCTAAAAAAGACATTTTAGTTGAAAAGCATGCACTTTACCAAGTTTGGAAATCATCATGAACTTTAGTGTAAAAGCATAAGTAATAAGCATTTTCAATATTCAAAGATCATCATAGCATAATAGAACCATCTCATAAGTAACCCTAAGTTATACTTGTGAAATGCATATATAAGATCCATAATCCCATCTATACTAAGTACCACTTTTAAGCCACAATAATCATACTTACCATTCTTTGATCCTATCCTTTGTTAATACTCATAGACAAGGAACCATTCATCTTTAATAAATCATATCAAGGAAAGCAACTCATAGAAACAATCCACATTAAGCATACTTCATTTCATAAACCATCATAACATAATAGGAACACACCATGACCACTCTCAACGCCTACCTGTGCAATGCATGAATGAAATCCCATACCCCCACTCACACTAGGTAGAGCTTCTTGAGGAGCCATAGTTCATAATTCATGTTCTTGTTCATATTTCATCATGGTGGGAATAAGCCTTAACCGACATAGAACATGTGAGCTTAACATGGAATCCAGTGTCATGCCCCCACACCGAAAAGAGGTGTCCTACTTGCCTAAGGTAGGATGACAATTTGTTAACTTAGGTGGATCCACTAGCTAAAGACCTATGTGGGCACATAGTTATGGGATAGGGAGATTGCTACTAGAAACATGGACCTAACTGAGGTAGAAGGTTTCCATCTCATGAGATACATGTTTTGGGAACCCGGACTTAACTGGCATAGAAGGAACCCATTTGGAAAGTCGGACTCTCTGAGGTAAAAGCTTCCATCTCAAATACACTATCCACTCGGTGCTAAGCATAATTTCCATAAAGTGCTTGTTAAGTCATAACTTGTTTCATTAGAATAGCTCATTAGATCATGCGTGAGAATAACCTTTCACCGTCCATGTCTTCATGTTCATGTTAGATTAAATTAGATGAGAAAGCCTTTCAACCTTAGAATCATCATATTGTGAGAAAATCTTTCACATCATGTTCATTATGTGTTCATGAGAATAGCCTTTCAATGAATCACAACACATTATCATAATCATGGATACTTCATTCCTACTTCATTTATAAGTGTGTGTGTATATGAGAATAGCCTTTCAACAACACCACAATTACATCATAGTCATAATTACTTTACTCTTAAAGTGTTCATAAAGCATATACATAAATCTCATAATCATGCATAATTCTCATAAATTGCCCTTCAAGGACCATAGATCATGATTCATCAACAGATCTAGAATTACTACATTAGACATGAATAATAACATAATTCAAGTAATCAATTCATAACATTCATAATTCTATAACATTCTACTAACATCAATCCATACCCACACTTTAAGATCCAATTTGAGAAAATAGGGTAATTCATGGATTCTTGAAAAATTCAACTTAAAATCATGTAAAATCATCAATATATCCATAAAAAAATATAATTCAACCTTTAAAAATGATTTTGAAAGGAATCCATGAGATTGAAGTCAAACCCTAACTTTTGGATTTTCTAGCTTTGTAATTGGGGTTATTGAAGGGGCTCTATGGGTGTAGGCTACCCATATATGAAGAGCTACCATACCTTATTGAATAATTCCCACGAATTTGATGAGAAAAGCTTGATTCTTCAACCCTAGCTTCACCTTTCTTCTTCTTCTTCTTCCTTGGAGTTCTAGAGAGAGAAATATTTGGGGGAAAGTTGGTTGAGATTTGGGTTTTGGGATTTTATGAAGTCGATGGGTTGGTTAATGACTTAAAATTTTTTATATAGGTCAATTAAAACCATACAAAACGACCTCACTTAATACTCACTACTATAGGAATTACCGAAACTACCCCTTCCTTAACCGCCAAAGATGCAGTTTCAGGTACCCACCCACGACCCTTACTGACGGAATGTGGTTGGACCTACGACCCATGCTGGTGAGGCGTGGGTTGAGTTACTGGAACTCCTCACTTGGCCCCTTTGACCCACGAGCCTCTCCCACGGAGCGTGGATAACCCTACGGGGCGTAGGTCCCTCCGTGGGTTACTGTTTTTGGTAGGTTTGGGGTAGACTTTTGGCTCCTCCTTAAAGACCCTTGGTTGGTCCTTGGGGATTCGTACCTTGACGTTTAACCCCTAAACCCTTCATTCTAAGTACGAGAATAAAATTTTACGACTCTAACCTTACGACAAGCTCTAGTTAAACCTACTAGTTTCTGGGGTGTTACACAATGCCCATAAAAACTTGAAGATTGGAGAGCTTGAACTTGAACTAGCTTTAATCTCCTCCTTCTTCTTCCTTCTAGAGAGTGAATATTTGAGAGGGAATTTGGGTTTTCTTTTGGGGATTGAGAGAATGACTTAATTGAGTGAGTTTAGGGGTCTAAAATCCATATATAGGTGGTCTATGTCAAGGAAAAAAGACACCACATTGATTTAATTAAAATCAGAAAAGACCCTTAAGTCCCTAAAATAACTGTCAGGCACAGACCCATGAGACCACGACCGATGGACCGTGGATGGAACTACGGTCCGTCCTGGTCAGTCGTCGATTGTTGTCAGAGAATTCTGGCCATCGACAGTTGGCTGGACCACAGGGCGTGGACCCACCTACGGGGCGTAGGTCCCACCGTGGTCCATGACCTGGACTATTTTGCTGAGGCTGCCTACCCACGGTCACACCTACGGTCCGAGGGTCAACCCACGGGCCATGGTTGGCCTCGTGGATGGCACTTGTAAGTAAAATTTCTGCAACTTTGCCTCTTTTTGAATCCGGGGTGTTACAAGTTCTATAGAAACTGTCCAGTCTCCTTGTACCATAGAGTCACTCTGGTTGATCTTGTTGAGCTTGATATGCTAGATTTTAATGTTATCCTTTGTATGGATTGACTACATTCATGTTATGATTCTATTAATTATAAAACCTGAGTATTCAAGTTTTAATTTCCAAATGAACCTATCCTTATATTGATAGGGGGAAATTTTATGCATAAGGGACAATTTGTTTCTTGTCTTAAAGCTAGAAAGATGATTTCTAAGGGTTGTATATACAATTTAGTAAGGGTGAGCGATATAGATTCTGATACCCCTACTCTTGAGTCGGTCCCCATGGTAAGTGAATTTTTGGATGTGCTTCTAGATGATCTACTCGTTATTCCTCGTTATCGAATGGCTCTGGCAGAATATAAGGAATTAAAAAAGCAACTGAAAGATTTATTTGATAAGGGTTTCATCCGACCAAGTATCTCTCCATAGGGTGCTCCATTTTTTTTGTTAGTAACAATGATTGTTCACTCCGTATGTTCATTGACTACCGACAATTGAACAAGGATACAATTAAGAACAATTATCCTTTTCCAAGGATAGATGATTTGTTTTATCAACATCAAGGAGCCAGTTACTTCTAATATTGACCTTCGGTCGGGTTATTACTAATTGAGGGTGAAGGGAGATGACATTCCGAAGACGGATTTTTAAACTTTGTATGGTCATTATGAGATTTGGTAATGTTGTTTGGTTTGACTAATGCTCCAGCGACATTTATGGATTTGATGAATAGGGTGTTAAGAAAATACCTCTATATATTTGTGATTGTGTTGATTGATGACATATTGATTTATTCGAGGAGTGCAAATGAGCATATCGATCATTTGAGGATTGTGTTGCAAGTTCTCAAGGACCAACAAATCTTTGCAAAGTTTAGAAAATGTGAGGTTTGGTTAAGGTCCGTAGCTTTTTCTAGTAACATTATTTCCAGTAAGGGTATTGAGGTAGAGCCTAAGAAGATCGATGCGGTCAAGAGTTGGCCAACACCTCTGTCTCTTTGGATATTACAAGTTTCTTGGGTTTAGCCAGTTACTATAAAAGGTTTGTTGAAGGATTTTCTTCGATAGCCTCTCCATTGATGGCAGTGACCCAAAAGAAGGTTAAGTTCATATGGTCTGAAGCATGTGAGAAGAGTTTTCAAGAATTAAAAGATAGACTTACTTCCGCTCCAGTGTTGACTCTATTGGAATGAACTGATGAATTTGTGGTTTATTGTGATGCCTCAAGAATTGGGTTAGGAGGCGTCCTTATGCAACATGGGAAAGTCATTGCCTATGCATCAAGGCAACTTAAGTTTCATGAGAAGAATTATCCTACCCAGGACCTTGAACTAGTGGCAGTTATTTTTGCCTTAAAGATTTTTAGGCATTACTTATATGGTTTTTATGTGGATGTTTTTACCGACCACAAGAGTTTGCTATATGTGTTTAAACACAAAGATCTGAATCTTTGCCAAAGAAGGTGGCTTGAGTTACTAAAGGATTATGACATGATTGTTCTTTGTCACCCCGGTAAAGAAAATGTGGTGGTGGATGCTCTTAGTCGATTATTGGTGGGTAGTGTTGCCCATATTGAGGATGATAAGAAGGAGTTGGTTCGAGATGTTCATAGATTGGCCCGGTTGGGTGTTCGGTTAGTTGACTCTACCAAAGTTGGTGTAATGGTTCACAATGGTTCAAAATTGTCATTTGTGGTAGATCTGAAAGACAAGTAAGGTCTTGATCCGACTTTGGTCAAATTAAAAGAAGCGGTGCTTGATGAGTCGGGGATTTCGACTCATTTAGGGCTTGATATTAAGAGTTTTAGTGTCCTCAATGCCTATTTTATGCTCTAAATTGATGTCAAAATGTTAATTTGCAGCAATGAAGGCAAAGAAGCAATGCATGGACATTACCGGGCAAAAAGGAGCAAAAAAAGCAAAAAAAGCAAAAAAAGCAAGGCTGATGCTCGCCAAAGCCACTCGGCGAGTCGCTGAGTTTCTCTTCAGCTCGCCAAAAGATACAGTAGGCCGGCCTATGGACAACGCCCACTCGGTGAGATACAGGTGGATTCGGCCAATCACCGAACAGTTCAGCGAGCCCGACCTCGATCGCCTAAAGTTACAACAAAGAAGTGGTAAAATCCAGGCCAAGAAGGTGATTGAAAGGAACACTCGACGCATCGCTGACCTGGTCGGTGAAGCCCTACTTATTTCTCCAAGTGGTTCCGAAGCTAGAATTCTGGGAACGTATAAATGTAATTTTTAAAAGGAGAAAAAAGAGTTCTGATGTTTTGGAGAGTTCCCACAGTGTCCAGTTCTGGGTTTTTGATTCCTAACATTGTTTATCAACTTTTTGAGTAGACTTTTAGGGTTTATTTGATTTTTAATTCAATTTGAGCATTTTGAAGACTTGTGGATTCTTACCCAAGCTGATGGAAAACATAGTTGGTAACTATTTCTTGCTCTTTATTATGTGTGGCTAAAACCCTCATTCTTGGAGGTGTGATTATGTAATTGAATGCTTCAATTAGCTTATGGGTGTTAGTATTTACTAATTTCATTGATGATTTGAAGTGGGTTCAATTAATAGTTGAGTTTTAATTGATGAATTGTAGTTGCAAATGCAGTTCAAGACTAGTATTTTATGCTTGCTTGAGAAAGAGGTTGTAGAGTTAAAACTATTGATTGATGATTGTAGTGATTGGGTTATTTTAGATTTAACTTGAGAAAGTGGGTCTAAATTCAATCCTTCTAATCTAGCTTGAAAAAGTAGATTGATTGAGGTATTGGGCTGTTTATATATGTTATGCTTGTTGAGGTTCGACATAACTCTCTTGATTCGTAATAGTTGATTGAGAAATGGCTATTTCACCTAAAGCCTAGCCTACCCACTAAGATTCAACGATTGCTAGTAAATAATAATCACCCATATAGCGAAATTGGCATTCAATTGATCACACTCCCAAGGATCCCTCTCTACTTGATTAGTCCCGATTGTTCGTAGTTGTTAATTGTTCACTCAAATCCCCCCTTTTGACATTAATTGTCAACCCCTTGCCATTTACTTTATTGTTTCGAAAATGTCTACTTCTACAAATGATTAGAACACCATTTCACTTTGTAATTGAATTCTTTAGCGTATCACTCTCTATTGGATAGACCCCAACTCTTCGTTAGGTTTATACTTGATTGTGATCGCCTACACTTAGAATCAGATGAAGTGTAGTTGAGCATTATCTGTGCTTAAAATTTTTGTAGAGGCTTTCTCCCAAGGGGGAGATGGTGTGCTTAGAAATCAAGGCTATTTGTGTGTTCCCAATGTAGATGACTTGAGAGATCAAATTTTATCTAAAGCCCATAGTTCTCGATATTTCACTCACCTAGGAGCAACCACGATGAACCATTATTCAAGGGAGGTCTATTGGTGGAATGGCATGAAGATGGTGTCACGACCTAGGGGTACCCCCTAGATGTAACATGGCGTATAGAACACTGAAGGACTCCATACAAGCCACTTAGCATATCATAACATGAAGTAATAGAACAATAAAAAGTAAAACAATCATTTTAAGTGCAAAACAGTTTTATAGAAAAGCGGAAATCTAACTCATGTCTCAACATAGCCATCTCTTACAATCGAATGAAAGTGGACCTAGCCTATATATCATGTTCAAAAAGGAAATACGAAAGAGACACTACAATAAGGAAAATCAGTCCTCGAACCATGAGGACTCACCAACTCGGGAAGAATCAAAGTCCAAGCTCTAGCCACTAAAATGGGAACCTTGTCGGTCGGACCCTACATTTGGAAAAAATGTAGGCAAGAGTATGCGTCAGCACAAAAATACACTAAGTATGATAGCTATGCATAAAAATATTTAAAAAATGCTAATAAGGACATTTCATTTCATGACATGCAATTGACCAAGTAAAACATGTATAAGAAGGTTAGAAAGCATAATTCATAACATCATGGTCAATGTAAGCTAAATCATCATTTAAAACCTTATACACATATGAGATACTCCTTGAGTAACCTTGGTTCACTTTTAGTCTTGTTGTGGGAAAATTAGCCTTAACCGACATAGAGACCATGTGAGCTAAAACATGATCATCCGGTGTCTCCTACACCGAAAATGGTTGTTCTACTTGCCTAAGGTAGTACCATGAACTTCTAGCTTAAGTGGATCCACTAGCTTAATATCCTACGGGGGCACATAGTTTATGGGATAAGGAGATTGTTACTAGAAACCCGACCTCTACTAACGGGAGAGCTTTCATCTCATGAGACTTCTTCAAGAAACCCGACCTCTACTAGCGGGAGATCTTCCATCTCAATGCAAATACCCACTCGGTGCTAAGCATAATTCCAACGGAATAGTGTTTTCTTACTTAATCTCATCATCCATGGAAAGACATGTCATCTTATCAATCCAAGCTAGTTTATTAGGATAGCTCTTATTCATTGATTCAATTAGGTGAGAATAGCCTTTCAACCTAAGAATCCTTTCTATGTGAGAAAACCTTTCACATCATGCTAGTATGTGTTAATGAGAATAGCCTTTCACAACACAACATAAAACATCATCATTTGGCACTCTACTATCAAAGCACCCTTAACATTCTCATAGGTTTCATAAGATCGTGCATAACTCATACTCTTCCCTTTCAAGGTTCAAAGCTTACTTTAAATTACCAAATCTAGAATTCAATCATTGGATTTGTATTTTGTCATAAATTCATGTAATTCTATTACTTCATGCTTTAGATCATAAAACTCCTCTTTCATAATCAACAAACCACATTAGGAGATCACAACTTGGAAAACATGGGGGTTGCATGGGTTCATAGGGGAAACTTCTTAAAATCATTGTAAATCATCAATTCATGCGTATTTGAACATAATTAAATCATTAAGATTAATAATCAAAAGAACCCGTGGTGTTTGAAGAAAACCCTAGCTAATTGGGAAATTCTATCTTTTGAAATAGAGGAATTTGGGGACTCCATGAATGAGAGAGATTCATGGATGAAAACTACCATACCTCAAGTCCAAATGCTAGACTTCAATGGAGAAATTGAACCCTTAGCTTGAAACCCTAGGTTGAATCCGCTTCTTCTTCAAGTTCTAGAGAGACAATATTTGGGAAGAGTTTTGATTTATTTTGGGGAATTTTGAAGAATTAATTAAATGGGGTGAATTTGGGTATAAAAATTCTTTTATAGGGATTCTAAATGTAGGCAACACGACATAGTATAGGAATTAATTAATTAGCAAAAGACCCAACTGTCCCCGAAAATAACTTCCACACAGTGACCCACGACACCACGACTGACGTAGACTTTTGGTCATGCACATCCGTGGTCTGGTCAAAGATTTTTGGTCAGTCGACGGCCACTGGACCATGGGGCCTGGTCCAACCTACGGTCCGTAGGTGCCATCGTGGTCCATGCCTAGATCAAATTTGGGGTGCCTTCTCCACGAGCCCACCTACGGCTCGTTGCTCGACCCGCGGCCTGTGGTTGGGTCCTCTTGGATGGCACCTGTAGCTACTGAAATTTGGTAGGCTTCCCTCTATCGAGTCTGGGGTGTTACAATATCTCCCCCTTGGGATCAGTCGTCCTTGAATTAGATTCAAACTGGTTCTAAAAGAGTAGGAGAGGAACTAACAACCCAACCTACAATGCAATCCATACAACCAAGGAGGAACTATCGACTCCAAGCTAGGACGTTCTCAAGACGTCAAAAGAGGGGTGAACTAACTCTATCAGCCCATTATGCATGCAATGCACATAAATAAGGAGGAAACATCAACTCCAAACTCAACATACTCAAATGCAACATAAGGAAGTAGAAACTACATCTAGCAACCTAATATGCATGAATTCTCAAAACATCTCAACATTTCTCATGTTCAAGGAGGAACTACCTTCTCCAAGCTAATAACATTCCCAACACCATCTCATGGAGCCCTTATGCAATTTATTCACAAAATCATATCTAATGCATGTTCAACAATCATCTCATGAAGCATATAGGCAACTGATACTCAATGCACAACAACATCAGGAAAATAAATCATATAAGCCATTTCTTTCAAAATTTAAGCTTTCTCATGAACATGCATACCATAAGGAAATCATGGAAACACACAAACACACATGACTCCCAAAATAAATAACAACCAAGAGGAACTCATTACCTCAAGCTAGAGTAGGAGTAGAAGGAAAAAGATGAGGATATCGGGACATCATATCGGCCTCGGCCTCCCAAGTAGCACCCTTAACTAAATGATTCCTCCACAAAAACTTCACGGAAGCTACTTCCTTGTTTCTCAACTTCATGACTTGCCGGTCTAAAATCTCAACCGGAATCTCTTCATAAGCAAGATTCTTATTAACCTCCAAACCCTCTAAGGAAACTATGGATGTTGGATCCCCAACAAATTTCTTCAACATGGAGTCATGGAAAATCGGATGCACCAATGCCAACTCATTTGGCAAATCAAACTCATATGCAACCTTACCAACACGTCTCAAAATCTCATATGGGCCTACAAAATGGGGACTAAGTTTCCCTTTCTTCCCAAACCTCTTTACACCGTTCATGGGTGAGATTTTTAAATAGACCCAATCATGACCCTCAAATTCAAGATCCCTCCTTCTAACATCAAGATATAATTTTGCCGACTTTGGGCCGTTCTCAACCGCACTCTAATAAGCCAAATCATCTCAATAGCTTCATGAACTAACTCGGGACCTATCAAAACAACTTCACCCACCTCAAACCAACCTATAGGAGATCTACACCTTCTACCATACAAAGCCTCAAATGGAGCCATACCAATACTCGAGTGATGATTGCCATTGTAAGCAAATTCAATCTACGGCAAATGGTCATCCCAATTACCCTGAAAATCAATCACACAAGCCCTCAACATCTCTTCCAAAGACTTAATAGTACGCTCTGCTTTTCCATCTATTTAGGGTGAAAAGCCGTGCTAAGCTTAACCTTTATACCAAGACCCTTTTGGAATTACTTCCAAAATTGTTAAGTAAATTGGGTACCTCGATTGGAAAGTATGGACAAGGGCACTTCATGTAACCTTACCATCTCTCTCAAATACAACTTGGCATTATCTTCCGTCGAATAGGAAACCTTGACAGGAATAAAATGAGTAGATTTTGTTATCCGATCCACTATTACCCAAATCGAGTCATGTTGTCGCCGAGTACGTGGCAACCCTACTATAAAGTCCATATTCACATCTTCCCATTTCCAAGTAGGAACACCAATATCTTGGGATAAACCTCCTGAATTCTGATGCTTAACTTTGACTTATTCGCAATTCATACATTTAGCTACGAATCTCGCAATATCCTTCTTCATCCCATTCCACCAATAGATCTCCCACAAATCACGGTACATCTTGGTGGCTGCCGGGTGAATAGAATATCGAGAACTATGATTTTCTGCCAAGATTTGTTCCCTCAAGTCATCAACATTCAGAACATATAAACAACCTTGATATCGAAATACCCCATCTCCCTCTTAAGAGAAAGCCTCAACAAACTTTTTGAGTACCACATTTTTTAATTTTACCAAAATTAGATCAAGACTTTGCTTAGCCTTAACATTCATCACAAAAGACGATTCCGATCCATTATGAATCATAACACCACCCTTGGTGGAATTCACTACTTGAACACCTAATCGAGCCAACCTATGAATATCTTGAACCAACTCTTTCTTTTCATCCTCAACATGCACAACACTACCCATTGATAGTCGACTAAGGGCATCTGCCACCACATTTGCTTTACCGGGGTGATAGAGAACACTCATGTCATAATCCTTCTATAATTCTAACCACCAACTTTTGTGAAGATTCAAGTCCTTTTGACTAAACAAATATTCTAAACTCTTGCCATTGGTAAACACATCTACATGTACACCATACAAATAATGCCGCCAAATCATTAAGGCAAAAACAACCCCCGCTAACTCAAGCTCATGGGTAGGATAATTCTTGTCATGGATCTTAAGTTGCCTCGAAGCATAGGCAATAAATTTACCATTTTGCATAGGCACACATCCCAGCCCAACTCTAGAGGCATCACAATACACCACAAAACAATTGGTACCTTCTGGTAGGGGTCAATACCGGAGTGGAAGTAAGTCTATCCTTCAACTCTTTGAAACTTTTCTCACAAGCTTCCGACCATATGAATTTTGTCTTCTTTTGAGTTAAAGTCGTCAAAGGAGAAGCAATGGAGGAAAACCCCTCAACAAACCTTTTATAGTAATCGGCAAAATCCAAGAAGCTTCTAATATCAGAAGGAGTTAGAGGTCTAGGCCAACTCTTGACCGCATCCGTCTTGATAGGATCTACCTCAATACCCTTACATGACACAATATGCCTAAGAAAAGATACAGACCTTAACCAAAATTCACACTTGCTAAACTTTGTAAAAAGTTGTTGGTCCTTAAAAATTTGAAACACGATCCTCAAATGATCAATATGCTCATCCTCACTCCTCGAGTAGATAAAAACATCATCGATAAACACAATTACGAACATATCAAGGTATTGTCTAAACACTCTATTCATCAAATCCATAAATTCCACCAATACATTAGTCAACCCAAATGACATAACCAAAAACTCATAATGACCATACCAAGTTTGAAAATCCATCTTCAGAATGTCATCATCTTTCACCCTCAATTGGTGATAACTTGATCGGAGATCAATCTTAGAGAAATAACTTGCCCCTTGAAGTTGGTCAATCAAGTCGTCAATCCTTGGAAGAGGATATTTGTTCATGATAGTCACCTTGTTCAACTGTCTATAGTCGATGCACATACGAAGAAAACCATCCTTCTTCCTAACAAATGATACGGGAGCAACCCATGGAGAGATACTCGGTCGGATGAAGCCCTTATCTAATAAATCCTTCAATTGATCTTTCAACTCCTTAAGTTATACCAGTGTCATTCTATAAGGAGGAATAGAGATAGGTTGTGTATCTGAAAAAAGGTCAACACCGAAGTCTATTTCCCGCTCGGGAGGAATACCGGGTTAATAATCAGGAAAAACTTTCAGAAACTCCTTAATTACGGGGACCGACTCCAGAGTAGGGGTTTTTGAATTTATATCCCTCATCCTTACTAAATGATAAATGCAACCCTTCGAAATCATCTTCCTAGCTTTCAGACAGGAGACAAGCTGCCCCTTGGGCATATAATTTCTCCCCTTCCACTCTAGGATAGGCTCGTTTGGAAATTGAAATCTGACCACTCGAGTCCTACAATCTATAGTAGCATAGCAAGCATGCAACCAATCCATCCCCAGAATGACATCAAAGTCTAACATGTCAAGCTCTACCAAGTCAATAAAATTAACTCTATGGGATAAGGAAATGGGACACTTTCTATAGACTCTCTTAGCCACCACAGAATCACCAATCAGAGTAGAGACAGAAAAAGGTTCTAACAATATATCGGGGAGCACATCAAACTTCATGGCCACATATGGTGTTAAAAAGGACAAAGTAGCACCAGGATCAAGCAAAGAATATACATGAACTTGAAAAACCTTTAACGTACTGGTAACTACATCCGGAGAACTCATTTAGTCACCTCGTGTTTGAAGAGCATATAAGCGGTTTTGCTTTGGAGCTTTGGAATTCAAACCACTAGGAGGAGCTGGCTTGCCATATCTTCCCTTTTTCGCAAGTATGGGGCAATCTCTCATGTTGTGACCACTCTTCCTGCAACTAAAGAAACCATCAGTTCTGGCTAGGTACTTACCATCATGTTTCTTACCACACATGGCACAAGAAGTCCTAGCCAAAGAAGAACCACCTCCATTACCTCCTTGAGGTTTAGGGTTAGACACCCTATCCTTGTTAAGATTAGGTGGAGCATGTGAGAAATTACCATCACCGGTCTTAGCCCTTTTTACCTCTATAGACTTCTCTTTGAGTTTCTCTTCTTCAATTTGTTATGCATGTACCATGAGATGAGAGATGTCCATTTCACAAATGAGCATGGCCGTACGACACTCTTTAACCACCATTTCAGACATGCCTGACACAAACTTACTCATTCTAGCCCTTGAATCCACAACCATTGTTGGAGCATATTTTGATAATTGAGTGAACTTTAGAGCATATTCCCTCACACTTATACTTCCTTGACGAATGTTGATGAATTCAAGCACCTTCGCTTCCCTCATCTCTAGGGGAAAGAACCTATCAAGAAAAGCCGATTTAAGCATTTCCCACTCTATGGGACCCGCTCCTATCAGCCTTGCCTCTTTCCATTGGTTGTACCACACTTGAGCAACACCTTTCAATTGATAAGCGGTCAATTCCACCTTTTCTCCCGGAGTCACTCCCATGATAGCAAGTACCTTATAGACCTCGTCGATAAACTCATAAGGATCTTCCTCAACTTTGGAGCCATAAAATTCTGGAGGGTTCATCCTCATAAAATCCCTTACTCTTAAAGCCGTCGTACCCACCTTTGGGTTCACGGGGAATACCACCTCTCTATTGGCTTGGTCCATCACGGCTCAAGCCAACACTTGAAAACCCATCCTAAGCTCCACATTCATAACTTTTTTGGCCAAAGGATCGACTGGAGCTTGAGGAGGAGCTTGGGGAGGAACTTCTTGTTCCACATTCTCCCTCACATTCCTTATAGCATAAGCTCTTCGTGTAGACATATCCTGTAGAGCTTAGGATAAAGATTGGGAGAGAGACTAATTAGAGTTAAACTCTATGGCACAACTTTATAGTAATGAAAGAAGTGGAGTTTCCTAATCATCTTGTAGCCTCTCAATCATAAATGTGGCGCGCTACACACTCATGAACAAGACTCTACTAAACGTGACTTATGAGACATCCTAGGACCATTCTAAACCTTGTGCTCTGATTATAATATTTTTCATGACCCAGTGATAGCCCCTAGATATAACATGGCGTATAGAACCCCGAAAGACTCCATAAAGGCCAATTAGCATATCATAACATAAAGTAATAGGACAATTAAAAGTAAAACAATCATTTTAAATCCAAAATAGTTTTATAGAAAAGCGGAAGTCTAACTCATGTCTCAACATAGCCATCTATTGCAATAGAATGAAAGTGGGCCTAGCCCACACATCATGTTCAAAAAGAAAATATGAAAGAGAAACTACAATAAGGAAAATCAGTCCTCGAACCATGAGGACTCACAAAGCTCGGGAAGAATCAAAGTCCAAGCTCTAGCCACTAAAATGGGAACCCTATTGGCCGGACCCTACATTTGGAAAAAATATAGGAAAGAGTATGCCTTAGTAGAAAAATACAATAATTATGATAACTATGCATAAAAAGATTTAAAACATGATAAGAAGGACATTTCATTTCATGAAATGCAATTGACCAAGTAAAACATGTATAAGAAGGTTAGAAAGCATAATTCATAACATCATGGTCAATAAAAGCTAAATCATAATTTAAAACCTTATACAAATATGAGATACTCCTTGAGTAACCTTAGTTCACTTTTAGTCTTGTTGTGGGAAAATTAGCCTTAACCGACATAGAGACCATGCGAGCTAAAACATGATCACCCGGTGTCTCCCACACCAAAAAGGGTTGTTCTACTTGCCTAAGGTAGATTCATGAACTTCTAGCTTAAGTGGATCCACTAGCTAAATATCCTACGGGGGCACGTAGTTTATGGGATAAGGAGATTGTTACTTGAAACCCAGCCTCTACTAATGGGAGAGCTTCCATCTCATGAGACTTCTTCTAGAAACACGGCCTTTACTAGTGGGAGAGCTTTCATCTCAATGTCAATACCCAGTCTATGCTAAGCATAATTCCCATGAAATAGTATTGCCTTACTTAATCTCATCATCCATGGAAAGACATGTCCTCTTGTCAATCCAAGCGAGTTTATTAGGACAACTCTTATTCATCGATTCAATTAGGTGAGAATAGCCTTTCAACCTAAGAATCCTTTCTATGTGAGAAAACCTTTCACATCATGCTAGTATGTGCTTATGAGAATAGCCTTTCACAACACAACATAAAACATCATCATTTGGCACTCTACTCTCAAAGGGCCCTTAACATTCTCATAGGTTTCATAAGATCATACATAACTCATACTTTTCTGTTTCAAGGTTCAAAGCTTACTTTCAATCACCAAATCTAGAATTCAAGCATTAGATAGGGATTTAATCCTAAATTCATGTAATTCTATTACTTCATGCTTTAGATCATAAAACTCCTCTTTCATAATCAACAAACCACATTAGGAGATCACAACTTGGAAAATATGGGGGTTGCATGAGTTCATAGGGAAAACAAGTTAAAAGCATTGTAAATCATCAATTCATGTGTGTTTAAACATAATTAAATCATTAAGATTAATAATCAAAAGAACCCATGGTGATTGAAGAAAACCCTAGCTAATTGGGGAATTCTATCTTTTGAAATAGAGAAATTTGGGGACTCCATGAATGAGAGAGATTCATGGATCAAAACAAACATACCTCAAGTCCAAATGCTAGCCTTCAATGGAGAAATTGAACCCTTAGCTTGAAACCCTATGTTGAATCCTATTCTTCTTCATCAAGGTCTAGAGAGAGAATATTTGGGAGGAGTTTTGATTTCTTTTGGCGAATTTGGAAGAATGAATATAATAGGGTGAATTTGGGGGTAAAAATTCTTATATAGGGGTTATAAATGTAGGAAAAATGACATATGATAGGAATTAATTAATTAGGAAAAGACTCAACAGCCCCTGAAAATAACTGCCACATAGTTACCTACGACACCACGACCAATGGACCGTGGGTGGACCCACGGTCCGTCATGCATGACTGTGGTCTGGTCTGAGACTTTTGGTCAGTTGACAGCCACTGCACCATGGGGCGTGGTCCATTCTACGGTCCGAAGGTGCAACCGTGGTCCATGCCTGGATTAAATTTGGGTGGCCCTCTCCATGAGCCCACCTACGGCTCGTAGTTTGATCCATGACCTGTTGTTGGGTCCTCGTGGATGGCACCTATAACTGCTGAAATTTTATAGGCTTCCCTCTATCAAGTCTGGGGTGTTACAGATGGATATTGCAGAACTTGTGGCTAAGTGCCCTAATTATCAACACGTGAAAGTTGGGCATCAAAAACCGGGAGATATGTCCCAACACATCAATATTCCTACCTGGAAATGAGAAGATTTAAATATTGACTTCATTGTTGGTTAACCTCGCACCCGTCGACAACATGAATCGACTTGGGTTATAGTAGATCGAATGACGAAATGAACTCATTTCATTTATGTCGAAGTTTCTTATTCAACGGAGGACTATGCTAAGTTGTATTTGAGAAAAAATGTTAGGTTGCATAGAGTACCCTTGTTCATTATTTTTGATCGTGGTACTAAATTCACTTCTCAGTTTTGGAAATATTTTCAAAAGGGTCTTTGTACTCGTGTTAAGCTAAGTACAACCTTTCATCCGCAAATTGATGGGTAAATAGAGCGTTCTATTCAAACTTTGGAGGATATGATGAGACCATGTGTAATTGACATCGAAGGTAATTGGGATGATCACTTACCTTTGATTGAATTTGTGTATAATAATAGCTATCACTCAAGTATTGGTATGGCTCCATTTGAGACTCTATGTATAAGAAGGTGTAGATCTCCCATACACTGGTTTGAAGTGGGAGAAGTTGCTTTGATAGGTCCCGAGTTGGTGCATGAGGCTATGGATAACGTTTGGCTTATTAAAGAAAAGGTTGACAATGGCTCAAAGTTAGCAAAAGTCCTATGCCCATGTTAGAAGGAGAGACCTTGAGTTTTATGTTAATGATTTGGTGTACTTGAAAATTCACCCATGAAGGGTGTAATGAGATTTCAGAATAAAATGAAGCTTTGTCCCCGTTATGTGGGCCCATATCACATTTTGAGGCGTATTGGCAAAGTTGCTTATGAACTTGATTTACCTAATGATTTGGCATCAGTGCATCCAGCTTTCCATGTATCCTTGTTGAAGAAATGTGTTGGAGATCCGACATCCATAGTTTCCTTAAAAGGTCTGGGAGTTAAGGAGAATCTTTCTTATGAGGAAATTCCGATTGAGATTTCAGATTGGCAAGTTAAAAAGTTGAGAAACAAAGAGGTTGCTTCCGTAAAGTTTCTATGGAGGAATCAGTTAGTTGAGGGTGCTACTTTGGAGGCCGAGGCCGATATGATGTCCCGTTATCCTCATCTCTTTCCCTCTGTCCCTACTCTAGCTTGAGATATTTAGTTCCTCATGGTTTACTCCTTTGGTGTCATGTGTCTTAGATATTCCCATGATTTCCTCATTTATGCATGTACAAGAAAAAGTTTGATTTTTAAGAAAGTGAGTTAATTGATTGGTTTCTTCATGTTTATGTGCATTGGAGTGTGAGTTGCATATAGATCATATAAAATGATGTTTTAAACATGCTTTAGCTTGTAGTTGATCTTTCCTCCTCGAATATCTGCATTTATGTGATTGCATGCATGTTGGGATGTTAGCTTTGAGTTCCTACCTTCCTTATGATGTTTAGAATCTCATTTGAGGGTGAATGTTCTCAAGAAGGAGATATTTTAACACCTTGGAATCGAGAAGGCTAGAAAGGGGAAAAGCACGCAAGTGACCAGCACAAAATTGGGTCATGGGACCCTCCACGGAGCCCTTGACAAGCCGTAAAGGGGACTACGACTCGTTGTGGGGTTTGTGAAAACTTACCAGAACTGCCAGGGCCAACGTCCCTCCCACGGAGGCCTAGACAGCCGGTAGTGAGGTTGGTGGGCCGTGGTGGTGGTAGTCTAGTGGCCTACCAGGAAGGGGTCCCTCCCCTTGCCACTGTCAAGGACGATGACAGCCATAACGGCTCGTGGAACCCTTGATGGGCCGTGAAGGCGATCGTGAGGTAGGGTCCGTCAGCTTTAAGTCAAGGGCTTTTGGGTCTTTTTCTAATTATTTTAATTCAATACTATGTCATTTTTTCCTATACCCAAAGCCTTATATAAAGGTTTTTACCCCCAAAATCGCCCAATTCAATTTATTATTTCAATTTCCTAGAAGAAGAACAACTTCATCCTCCCTAAATATTTCCCTCTCTAGAAGCTTGAAGAAGAAGACAAGGGTTTCAGGTCAAGTCTCCAATTCCACCATTGAAGTCAAGCTTTTGGCATTAATGTATGATAGTATTCATATATGGATCTCTTTCCTCCATAGAGTTCCTAAATTCTCCAATTTACAAGGCTAGAAATCTTTAATTTAAGTTAGGGTTTTCTTCTATATCATGGGTTCCTTTCAATGTTAATTTATTTGATTGATTTATGAACTATTATGCACGAATCTAGAAAATTCCATGTTTTTAAGATGAATTCCTATGAACCCATGCATAATCCATGTTTTCTAAGCTACGATGATATAATGTGGGTTTTGAACTATGAAAGACGAGTTTATGAAGATATGCATGATTTTTATGAAATTGATGAAAATTTATTTAAGTTACTTTGAGAGTAAAGAATAAATGTTATTGAGAAAGAACATTATTTAATTTGCTTTGAGAGTAAAGCATTAATGTTGTTATTATTGTTGTTGTGAAAGGATTTCTCAACTAAACTTTGAATCAAGGATTTAGGAGATATTCTAAAGAAACCTAGCTTGTATTGGCTATTTGTTGTGCCTTCCATGAAAGATAAGTCAAGTTAAGAGATATGATTATTTGGTGGGATTTATGCTTCACAGCGTGAGGATATTAAGATGAAAGCTCTCCCATATCTTGAGGTTGGGTTTCTAGTAGCAATCTCCTTATCCCACACCTATGTGACACCATAGGAAGATTGTCTTAGATAGACGATGATTGTCTCAGATAGACATTAGCTAGTGGATCCACGTAAGCTAGAAGTTAAGGTTCTTGCCTTGGCAAATAAGAACACCCCTTTTAAGTATGGGGCAGACATCGGATTCCATGTTATAGCTCACATGGTCTATATGTCGGTTAAGGCTAATTCACACACTAATGATGAACTAAGATTACTTAAAGAAGTATTTCCCAAGTGATCAAAAGAGAAGTTTTACTTGCAATAGACTATGACTATAATGATGTTTTCTAACATATTTCTTATGGCTTTAACTTGGTCTTTGCATGACATGAGAGGTCCTTTTTAGCATTATTTTATAACTCTATGCATTGCTATCATACTTGACATATTTTTGTACTAACACATACTCTTGCCTACATTGTTTCTCAAATGTAGGGTCCGACATTCAAGTTTCTCATCCTAGTGGCTAGGATTCACCTTGATCATACTTAGTAGTGGTGAGTACTCATGTTTCAAAAATCGAACATTTTATCACTTTCTGTCTTTACTTTTCAGATATTTTATGTGACGCCAGGGTTACATCCTGGTAACTATTGATGTAATAGATGGCTATTGAATCTATGAAGTATTCCTCTTCATTTTATGAAACTCTTGTGTTCTGAAGCGGTAATTTAAATTCCCATAAATTTAGATTATCTTGTTATGTATGCTATGTGACTTGTGTAGGGACTCTCGGGGTCCTATACACCATATTACACCTATGGTCTACCTTGGATCATGACAAGGAGAGTTATCTGCTCTTGCCTAGAACTCATAAGCCTCTCCTCAACAATGATCGACCTAATATTGAATTTAATGCAGTCGTTTATACACCCCACTAAAAATACTTTGGAAGCCTGAGAATGGATTCATTTTCACACTACATCAGATTGCTACAGATGAATCCAAATAATTAGTGGCCCACTAGATTCATATCTTTCTTTTGAATCGGCTTCCCTTCTACCATCCATGGAGGGGAATCATCTGCAATATGAGGTGCCAACCATTCTTTGTGGGCATCCAATTTGAACTTCATTCGGGGTTGAAACCTATCAAGTAAGTTACTTTTTGTACCAAGGACTTCATTCATTTTTCCAGCATCAAAAGGCACTTTCTTACCACGTATGTCCACTTCGTGAAGGGGCTTCTTAATAGTTCTCTTTCTCTTCTTTGGTATGTCATTAACATAGGCCTCGTAAAACATCCTAACCCACTTTGGCAGATAGGGTTGTCTAAGCTTTGTGAATTGCTCAAATTTATGAAATTTGATAGCTTCCCATATAGCTGGATAGTTATTCATGACTCCATTATTCGAGAGCATACACTTCTCACAAATATTATGTTCTTCTTCTGCCTTAAGCTTATTAGAGGCCCTTGTAGCTATGATTGGGAGAAAATGAAAAGCTGGGGTTTGATCTTGTGGAGGTAACTCTGGCTTTGAGCGAATATTCACCTATTTTGTAGCAATGTATTTCCTGGATTTCTTACCCATACTAGTAGAAGTTTATGGATTCGCTTTCTTTGCATGAGGGGCCTCCAAAGGCTCATTAATTTATATGCCGTTGTGTTTCTTCAGATAAAGGGAAGGTGGAGGAGGAGAGTCTCTATCCAAATCTATGTTAGATGTCACCCCTTGTTTTTCTTTTGTATGTGCCATTATATGCAAAGCACACATTCGAACATAGGATTTGTGAAGGTTAGTTGAAATCAAACTGATTTAGAAACGCAGTTCGAAAACTATCCTGAGGCTCACCTAACGGGAAGGAGGATCGCCTAATAAATTTGTGAGCATCGGTGGAGCTCGCCCAATTAGACAGTACCAAATATCTCAGTAATCATGCCTAAAATACTAAGTTAATTCAAACTTAGAAATTCACCGAGTTGGTTTTGGTGGGCTAAGACAAGTCCGTCAAAAATGACAGTGTAAAATGTAAAGACACACGCCTCAAGGACGATGTCCGCTCCCATTCGGTGATTCGCCAAGTGGGTTCTGTGGACTAACACAATCCCGCCTAATGAGAGAGTACCCAAGGTCACATATTCACTCAATATGGCGATCTGAGGATTACTCGGAGTTTCACCTAATCTCCTTGGCTAGAAAAGATAAGCCCGCCGAATAGGAAGTTTTAAGCCTAGTGCCTAATCTTACAGTTAAACCCAAGATACGCAACAAAAACAAGTTTCCCAACATCATTACAACCAACTTATACACTTATCTACACATGGGTTAAGATACTTCCCTAAGCTATTGCAAAGTATTGCTCAAATTGACGATTCACCCTTAACAAAGTCGTCACCCTGTCTATCGTTGAGAAAAATCATGCAATTGGGTCAACATTTGGTTATTCAAACTTCACCCACATCAAATTAAACTCAGACCTATCACATATACAAGTATAATTTCACAATCTAACCAACACATGCAAGATTAGTAATTTATAGACACAACATAGGCAATAAGATCATTAGCACTGTTCAATACGCACAATACAAGGCTACCCAATGAAATCTAACAACCAAATTCAACAAATGGCTTCAAATCTATACCCAAATTACAATTTAAAGCTCAAAATTCTTCACAAAATTTAAAAACCTACCTTAATAGGAAGCAGAACTCAAGAATGACAGGGAAATGGGTTTCGGTTGACAATCAAAGCAATCAAAATCACTCCTCGACTTGAGATAAAGAAGAGAAGACATTTTTCAATTCCTTCAACAATTTTTTGGACATTCAACCTTGTTGAAGATCCTTGTAAGGATTTCCTCGGTTCGGTTTCCTTCTAGTCCAGCTGGGTCTTTTGGTTGTTGACGATCATGGGTAAGCACATACCTATCTTTGTCAACCTCCATATCTCTCCAATTTCCACCTCGCCAATTCTTCCAAACATTCTATCGGTCCTTGTTCCAACCTTGGTGCCTACCTTATCAGTTACAATTGGTGTGAGAACCCCCATTTGGTTACCCAAATAATGAATTTTCTCATTATATAATGCTTTAATCTTGGCATCATCCCAGCATTGCCCACTGTGGGATCAAACCGCATTCGCCGATTTAAGTCCACCTCCCATAACATGTTCAGACAACAAATCGACTTGGGTTAGCATTTTGGCCATAATATTATCTAGTTCATAATCCTTCTGGATTTGCTCTTTGCTCCAACTCAGTTGTAGAGTAGACACTTGGTCTTCTTTTGTATGCCACGCTCGGTTAACTTTGGTCATGTCATCTAAAAATAAAGCAGTCAAATCATATGGTTGTCTCAGTAAATCATATTGGACAAATTGATCATCCACACGTTTATTGACTGAATCAAGGCTATAATACATGTATTGCAGTAGCATATTATCCAGAACGCCATGTGTCGAACATTGCAAAAGTAGTTTCTTAAACCTCAACCAAGTCTCATGTAGAGGTTCACCTCCAATACGCTTATAAATTTGGATCGGGTGTGAAGATTAACCATCTTTGAGGGTGGAATGAATCTCTCCAAGAAATCATCATTTAACTCCTCCCATGAAGTGATAGAATCATTTAGAAATTCTGCCAACCATCTTGTAGCTTAATGCATAAAAGAGAACAGGAATAACCTCAACCGTATGGACTTTTGAGAGATTTTCTTGAACACAAATGGTCAACATACCTCTATAAAGTTCCTAAGGTGTTCATGGGGATCCTCATGAGCTAGGCCCCCAAAATTTGCTTTCAGTTGGAGCAATTATAGCATTGTTCTGGTAATGTGAAACACAACCCTACCGGTTGTGGGAGGTATCCAGATGGCTCCCGTGGTTTGAAGAATATTCATATTCATATCATTCAAATTACCCATGTTGTCGTTTCATCCATAGTGACTATTTTTGTAACTACCATGGTCACTCAAGGTATTAGACCTGCAAATCAGCCAACAACAACACAAAACAACAATCTACTACAACTAAACGAATCAAAAAACTAATTTCTAAAATGGATTTCTCAACCACCATTCCTGGCAGCTACGCCATTTTTCATAACAGTCTAATGTTTTCCTTAAAACCAATTACAAGGGACATCAGTCGTATTCAATAAAACAACCCAACTAAGAGTCGGGGGTTGAATGCCACAAAGAATATTATATCGTAGAGAATACGTATCAAAAAAATTGGATTGTAAACTCATTTATTTTTAATAGTTAAGCAAGTGTGTGGACGATTCCACCAATTTTTATAAAATATTTACTTATCAATTGTCACAATTAAAATAATTTTTTTTGAGATCTGAAGAGTTAAAAAGAAATCTAGAGGTGCGGGGATTGGATATCGATGTGACATAGTGGTAATAGGGCTTCTCAATACTATTGAACATTCATGAATAGGCTAGGTAATCTTCAATGAAGTTAATCATCTTTCGATCTCAATGCATCAATGCATATAATCTCTTTTTGGTATCATCTATAGGACAATCTAAATAAACCTAATATCGTACTTTATTCTCTCTTTCGATGTAGAAATATGTCAAATAGATCCGACTAATAACCTATATTGTAAATCAAGTTACAGACATCAAACATAAATTGCTAGTATTGAACTAATTACCTAGTCTACTAAATCTCTCTCAAGCATTAAATGGATATCCGAGTAGGAATTGAGTCGGTATTTATTAA
The DNA here is from genome assembly GCA_029582245.1 of Solanum etuberosum. Classification (NCBI taxonomy): domain Eukaryota; kingdom Viridiplantae; phylum Streptophyta; class Magnoliopsida; order Solanales; family Solanaceae; genus Solanum; species Solanum etuberosum. The sequence continues at coordinate 82,583 of JAJONR010000692.1, forward strand.
CCCCATGCTAATTAGCCCAATTTCATGATTGGACGGTAGCAAAATAGAGCATAACACAATACCCACTACATCAAATCAACACCCAACCCCATAATTGCACCCCTAGATCTTAGGGTTTTAGCCACCCATCACAAAAGGAAAAGAAAATATACCTTCCATGAAAGCACCCATGTATAACATGCAATTAACAAATTATAAGTAAAACTACTTTGGATTCAACTTCAATTTGTCAAATTCAAGAACAAAGTTGAAAAACCCCAAAAGCTAGAAACTGTTCTTTACAAAGCTCAAGTGTTTCTCTCCGAATTCAAAATATTCTGAACTCTCATAAGTTTCTATTTCAAACTATCTTTTTCTCACTCCATTAGGCTATTTATTGTTTCCAAAAATTTGGCCCAAAAACCCAATGCGCGTCTAATTCGGCGACAGTAGTCGGGCTCTCCCAACTTCTTCGGTGAATCTCCAATCGAGCTTCAGCCCACCTTATCGTGCTCTAGGCTTTAGGTGTTTGAACCTCAATCAGTGAGCTCATTTGAGTTTTCCTTTCACGTTCAGCAAATCACTGAATACCACCTTGGTTTTCCTTTTGATCCTTCAATTTTTCCTCGTTGCACTGTCATTTTTGGTGATGATCAGCAAGGACGCCTTTATCATTCGACGAGTCTCCTTTTCATTTGGATTTCGGCGACCTCTCTTGATAAGCCCAAGTGTTGTGCACTATCTATTTAGGGGACGTCATGCTCACTAGGTGATCTGCCTTTCTTTTTTGGTAATCATCAATGTATAGTTTGCACTTATTTTTGAATTTTTTCCCGTTCTTCCAAACATTCATCCTTGCCTTGTCCATTAGTCATTAGAGCTGCAAATCATCAAGATATTATCAGAATTGGACATAATTAGGCAATGAGAAAACTAATTATTGAGCTAAATAGATCTCAAATGAGTGCAAATCTACCACTAAATAGGAGGTCTGATAAAGCTCAAATCACTCTTCAAAACTAACCAAAAGAGTGAGCGATCATAGTTATTAAAACCAAACAAAGAGTCGGGGTCCAATCCCACAAAGAATGGTTTATCGTGGAGAACTCCTATCAAGAAATTAAGACTTTAGATTCACTCATTTGCACTAGTAAGAACAACTAGGTGGATTATTCCACCAATTTAATATAAAGTTTTGTCTATCAATTATTGCAATTAAACTAAATATAGAATAAATCAAGAGTTAACAAACAATCTAGGGGTACCAGGATTGGAAATATATATGAGATAGGGGTAGTTGTGATACTCTATAGTGCTGACATTCCTGAATAGGCTAAATCATCTTAACTGACGCTAATTATTTTTCAATCTCAAAGCATCTATGCATAGAATCTCCTTTCGGTCTCATCTAAATGCCAATATAAGCAACCCAATACCTTACTATATTCTCTCTTTCAAGAACATGGCAAATTGATCTAACCCATAACCACTATTTTCATGAAAGTTACAGACATCTAACCTATATTGCTAGTATTGAACTAATTACCCACTCCAATCAATTTCTTTCGAGTAGAAATGGGAGATCAGAAGTAGGAATTAAGTTTGCAACCTTAACACATAATTTAACCCCATGCTAATTACACCATATTCATGTCTGAACAACAACAAAATAGAGCATAGCAGAATACCCACTACATTAAATAAACATCCAACCCCATAATTTCCCACTTGATATTGGGGTTTTAGCCACCCATCATAAAAAATAAAGGAATTATACCTACAATGAAAACAATCATGGGTAACTTGACATCAAGCAATTACAACTAAACCCACTTTGGATTCAACTTTAATTTACCTAATTCCAATACCAAGTTGTAAAACTCCAAAAGCTAGGAAAGTGTTCTTCAAAAGTGAAGCATTTTTCTCTCTCTAAGCTTTTCACAAAATGATATTTTCTGATCTATTTCATCTCATCTCTCATTTCTCTCTCCTTTGGACTATTTATAATTTACAAAAATTAGGCCAAAAATTCCACTACACAACTCAATCAGCAACATAAGTCGGGCACACCGAACAGTTTTGGTTCATCACCTCTTGCTCCTCAGCTCGTCTTTTGATGCTCTAGGCTTCAACTATTTTGAACCGTTGTTGGTGAACTCGATTGAGTCAGCCTTTCAAATTTTGTGAATCGCCGATCACCGCCTTGGTTCTCCTTTTGAGCATTAAATCTCTTCTTTCCACCTATCATTTTGCACGATATTCATCAAGACCGCCTTTCTTATTCGGTGCATCACCTTCTCCACTGGAGTCGGCTGACCTGCTTTGATAGACACAAGTAATATGCACTTTCATTTCAGGTGAGGTCGTGCTTAATTGGCAATCCGATATTCTTGTTTGCCGATCCATAATGTATGGCTTGTACTTCTTTTTGTATTTTTGGCCATTCTTTCAAACATCAATCTTACCTTCTTTAATTTCCTTCATAGTTGCAAATCATCAACACTTAATCATAATAGGAAAATATTAGGCATTGAGGACACTAATTATTGATGTAAATTGACCTTAAATGAGTCCAAATATACCACTCATCAACACCCCCAACTTAAGCTTTTGTTTGTCCTCAAGTAAATCAAGAACAGAAAAAGCTTAATAAGGGTGTCTACAACAGAACTATATGAGAGCTAACATGGAAGTGCCACAGCATGACTACTCTCAATAACATGTTACCTTGAGTCATTATCAAAAAGCTTCAAATGATGACTAACCGGTCTCAACACAAGATCAATCTCACTTTAGATTCATGTCTAATGCAAGAAAAAGTTTCAAGAAATGCATTTAAGTGCCCTAACATTAAGAACTATTTCATGCTCTCACAATGCAATTTCTACATAGGTATCAGGAAACAATGCAACTCTCACTCTCTCAAAAGAGAAATACATGCAAGCTTTGTCCCACAGGCTTGCCTATATTTTCCAATTATCACATAATGTAGTTGTACCAAGATCTCAAGGGTCTTTTAGTCTTTTAATGGGGCTGAGGGTTAAGGTATGGTCAATATAGATTGGTGACTTTATCTTTTCTAAGTATTGTTGCAATCATTATCATCTCTTCTCAAGTTATTTTCCTTCTTTTCATTTGAGAGCCAAACATCGAATTTTCACTCATTTTATTTGGAGTCCCCTTTATTTCATGCACTTCTTCATTTTTATTTTTCAAAAGCATCTTCACAACAAGGACTCTCTTTTTTTTAAGGCGGAGTTTCTTCTTTTTGTAACAACTTCAAAGTTGAGTCTCATTTTCTCTTGCTTTGCCCTTAAGTTGGCTTTCATTTTTCCTCCCTTTCCACAGCTTCAACTTAGGCTTTTGGCCTAAGTTGACTATTCAAACATCACAATCTTTCAATAAGGATTTTTGTTGAGATGGTAGGGACTATTTGGTTGAAGATGCTTTTATTTAGTTTCCAACAAATAGGTTAGGCTCAAATAGTGCCAAAATGGATTCACACCCTCACAAGCTAGTCAATAAAGATTATGGAAAATTTTGTTCCCACTTTAAATTGTTGCCCAAGATTACGCCCTGCATTCATCAAGATTCAACGAAATGGACTAACAAGGCAAATTCTAGGAATCTACATGCATGCTTTCAAGTAAGACCTCACCACACATGACACTTCAAAATACAATCATTTAGAACATCCCAAAGAGATCAAAAGCGTAGGTGTGATGTTAATTGCACGGGTCACATCAAAATTTAGCTAGTCAATAAAAGATTAAAAGAGATCGCTCAAAAGTTTAACCACATCAATTTCATTCTCGCAACACCAACACTACGCACCATGCTCGTCATGAGTACTGTTTAGGAAATCGATATTGAACACAATCAATCCTTAAATTGTTATCAATGAAAACTGTAAGCATTTCACGATTTTAAACTCATTGGGGGTTGCAATCTCAACATACAAGGAAATAAAATAAAGTAAAGTACAACAATAGTTCAATACTCATAATAAAAAAATACAATAAAAAAGGGGAATATTGGCACGAAGTCCCTCACTCTACCAAAAATATAATGTAGTGTCCTCAATGCAATATAAAAAAAAGTATGGGGAGGTAGAGATAAAAGGTCCCGCCAACAGGCTATGCTTGTGGAGCACTCTCATGTGGAGTCTCATGTGGGGAAGCCTTAAGAGGGGCATCAACGCCCGGCAAGCAACATGATCACTCGAGGCGGCAGGGAAAGCTCAACTGGGCATCAATGCCAATCTTAGCAGTCAGAGGTATGGTGTGGTCTGGAGTAACTCTACTAGAACCAACCCCGGAAGTCTTGCAAAGGTATCTCTCAAGGACTACCTGAATAATGACCTGATCAGTCTCCAGAAGCTCAGTCAACGTCTCCGCAATCCCATGCTCCTCGTCCCGCAACTCCTCCTCATCAGTCTCCTCGACCAACTCCTCCTTGGACCTCTCATTCTCATCCCCTACAACATGAACACTTGCAGCGAACTCTAAGTGTTCACTATGCATAGTACTCAGCAGTTGGGGATGGTAGTAGGTACATCTAGTAGGGGAACCTCACCCCAAATCATAGATTTTTACAGCGACTGCAATCGGAACACCTCTGCTCGCAGGGTAGCAAGTTCATCCTTCACGGTATCTATTACATCAGAGCGACCCTCGACCTTCTCTCGGGTCTCTAATCTTGGTGTGAGATCATCCAACCTCATATTGTAACTCTCAACAGTCCCCTCACACTTGACCACCCTCTCTAGGAATGGAGCTAAGGCCTTCTTTATGGCCTAATCAATGAGCATGGGAATATCCATCTCAATCTGGGTGGCTCTAACATCTGTCGATCGAGAAAGGATTCCCACATGGTAAATCATCATCTAGGTCAATAAAGGAGGGACAATAGGAGAGGGGGGAGGTCGAAGAGCTTTAGCAACAGTAGGAAATACAGAAATAGAGGTAGTAGGACTAGTAGTATAGGAATGTGTATAAATACATGTGTGCTCCATAGAAGGAGAAGGTGTGCTAGCCTCAGCCGCTAATGTACTGGTTCAACCAAGAGCGTCGAATATGGTGATGGCAGCTTCCTCCACGCCACATCATTTTGGAAGTTCTCAGCCTCAGTCCTCTGAATATCACTAGAGGAGGCTTGTGTAATTTTCACATATGTCTTCCCCTGAAAGGGAACTCCCGCACTCTCACATAACTACATAATGAGCACCGAGAAGGGGAGAGAGCACTGCTTTTACCTGACCTGTAGTAGTATTTCATCCATAATGATGGCACCTACAATGACTTTTTCCTTCTCAATGGTAGATCCCACTAGCACTACCTTTGGTTGCCGGTGTATTGATTCTCTTTGGGGCGGCATAATATTCCAGCTAATAAACCTGAAACAGTATCGTGCCATTACGATCAGATCCTTCTTCTCTATCTTTGCCCCTTCAGCAATCCAAGAATTAGAAGACTCATTGAATATCACAGGGACCAACCAGCCCTTTAATGCATCTAGATTCTTGGTCATCTGGGACTTGTACTTATTATCATGATTATCAAGGGAGCAAAATATTGTGTTAATCTCATTTGCATGACACATACCATGTTACCCCTCACTTCTGCTTCATCTACAGTCATCCAGACAGTGCCTTTTCTATTCTTTGGCAATGCCTTAGTATAGGCGTCATAGAATTCTCGAACACACTTCAGCACATAGGGCAGTCTTGAATTAGTCAACTTCTCCAATTTTTGAAATTCGATTGTTGCCCATATTGGTGAGTAATCACTCGTGAATCCATCAGTTGAGGGTCGAAGCTCCTCTAAAATAGTACGTTCTCCTTCCTCTTTGAGCCTATTTAAAACCCTTGGAGCTATTATCCGAAGAACCCGAGAAGCAGGATTAGGATTGTATGGGGGTGACGAAAACATAAAGAAAACATTTACTTTCTTGGTGGTAATATGCTTCCTCACATTCTTATTCCCACTTGTAGGGGTTTGAGGAATGGTTTTTTCGGCACAAGAGGCCTCTGAATGCTAATTAAAAGATATGCCCTTTTTCCTCTTTGGAGGAGGAGAAGGAAAAGACTCTCTATCTGAGTCAGTGTCAGATTAAAGCACTAGGGTTCAGGCATAAAAGATTCGTGATGCTCCCCTAACGGGATGATGGACCGCCAAACAATATCGGCGAGCTCCGATAATCTCGCTGAATTGGAAAGTAGCAATTCTCTTAGGGTTCAGGCATAAAAGGCTAAGTCAATGTCAACTCGTTGATTCACCCAGTTTGTTTTGGCGAGCTAGGTCAAGTCCGCCAAAAGATGATAGTGTAAAATGGAAATAACACAAGCATCAAGAGGGATATCCTCTCTCACATGATGATTTTCCTAATTGTTTTGGTGGACTAAGACAAGCTCACCAAATGGGACGGTACCCAAGGTCATATATACGCTAAAGAAGGCGACTTGGGGCATATTGGGTGATTTTCCCAACCTTTATGGCGAGGAAAAACAAGCTTGTCGAATACGAAGTGTTCAGCCAAGTGCCTAATTTTTCATAACTAATCCAACATTCACAACACTTATGAGTTTCCCTCATCATTACAATCCACCTATATGCTTATCTACCCATGGGTACTCAAATTTCCCCCCGATACTGCTAAGTATTGCACTAATTGACAATTTGCCCTTAAAAAAGTAGTCACCCTATCTATCATTGGGCTAAATCATACAATTGGGTAAGCACCTAGCTAATCAGACTTCAACCACATCAAATTGGACTCACCTAACATATTTATCAGTTTAGTTTTACATTTAAACCAACACAAACAAGATTCTCAAATTGACAGGCATAAACATTCATATAACTCATGGGCACAGTTTGAATCTCAAACTATGACGCTACCCATCAAAATCAAGCACACAATAATTGTTAAAGGGCTTAATCCCACACCCCACATGCAATTTAAATTTAAAAATCTCAAGAAATGTTTTAAAACCAACCTTATTAGTAGAAAAAAATGAGAAAAATGAGGGATTGGGATTGGGCTGACAATAAATCCAAGAAAATGCACTCCTCGGACTTTAAAAATACTGAACGAGGACTCACTATCACTCAAAGTAGGAAAATTATGAGAAAGGATTCAAAAAGGCTTTAAAATATCAAAGGTTTTGATTTTTCAATTTCAAAAGACCCTTAGTATTTTTATATCAGGATAGTTCGGTGATCTCCACTAATATCGTTCAACGTGTTCGTAGAATCTCCAATTGGAGCTTAAGCTCGCCGAACATGCCTGAATAAAACCCCAAACCTTATTGTTGATTCAGCGGACCCAATGAGGTCTACATAGTGCCCTTCAGCGTATCGCCCTTTGGAGTTCTTATAACCGATTTTGACAGTACACTTTTCCATCTATTCAAGCTCAAAAGGTAGACAAGAATGAGTCCTCACAATGCCTTCATCAAATCACTGTTTGGATTTTTTCATCACCTATGCTTCCCTTTTCAATCTTCCAACGTCTTCTCAAGTTGCACTCACAACGCGCGTTATTCGAAAGTAATAAAAACAAAAGTAAAGACTTGGGTTGCCTCTAAAGAATCACCTTATCTAACATTGTGGAACAACATAGTTCTCAAACTCAACAATCATTCTTGGGGTTCGGGATTGTGTCACTAGGCAATATTTTCTTTTACCCCTTATTGAGATGAATGGAAATTTGGCCAAGTTGGGTCTGTAGCTTCTTAACAGAAATGGAGCGAGATGTAATTGTCTGGGATAAAGTGGAGAAGTCATTTTTTAATTCCTTCAACACTTTCAAACCCTTCAATCTTTTTGTAGATCCTTTCAAGCATGTCTTTATTCAGGCTTCCTTCTAGCCAAGCTACTTCTCTTGGGTGTGGATGATCACTTACCTATAATTTTCCATCTCCCTATTTATCAAATTTTCACCCCTACAATCATTCCAACAACCATCTTTATCCTTGTTCCAACCTTGGTTCCTACCTTGTCATTGATAATTGTCATGGTAACCCCTCACTTAATTTCCCAAGTATTGTACTTTTTCATTATATAATGCCTCAAATTTAGCATCATTCGAGCACTGCCCGCTGTTGGTTCCAACTGCATTTACCGACTTGGTTCCACCTCTCATGACATGTCTAAACAATAAATTGAGTTGGGTCATCATTTTGTCTATGTTTTCATCTTTTTCATGGTCCTTCTTGACTTGTTCTTTTCTTAAACCCAATTGTAGAGTGTGCACTTGGTCCTCTCTAGTGTGCCATGCTCGGTTAACTTTAGTCATATCATCAAGTAACATAGCAGCCACATCATATGGTTGTCTCATTGATCCACCTTCGATTAACTAATCATCCACACCTTTATTGACTGAATCAAGGCTGCAATAGAAGTATTGTAATAGGAAATTATACAGAACGCCATGCGTTGGACATTGCAAAAGAAACTTCTTGAACCTCAGCCACGTCCCATATAGAGGTTCACCTCCAACACGCTTTAAATTTTTGATCTGGGTTCAAAGTTTAGCCATCTTCGAGGTTGGAAATAATCTCTCCAAGAAGGTATTATTTAGCTCTTCCCATGAAGTGATAGAATCATTTGAAAAATCTGCCAACCATCTTATAGCCTCTCCCATCAAAGAGCGCGGGAATAACCTCAACCTTACGTATTTTTTGGAGATATTGTTGAACATGAAAGGTCCACATACCTCCATAAATTCCTAAGGTGTTCATGTGGATCCTCTTTCATCTGGGGCAATTGTGTCATAGTTCCGGTGATGTGAAATGCAGCCCTCCCGGTTGTGGGAGGTATCTTAATTGCTCCCGTAGTTTGAATGACATAAATGTGCATATAATTCAAATTACCCATATTATTGTTTTGCTCATACTGACTATCGTTGTCACTTCCATGGTCACTCATTGCATAAACCTGCAAATCAGCCAAGAATTACACCAAACAACAAATCTACAAAAAATAAACAAAATTAAATCTAATTTCTCAATTAGAATTCTCAACCACCACTCCCTGACAGCGGCACCATTTTTCATAACGCTCAAGTCACGCTTCAAAATTAATCATAAGAATGATCGATTGTATTCAGTAAAAACCCAATAAAGAGTCGGGGTCGAATCCCAAAGATAATGATTTATCATGGAGAATTCCTATCAATAAATTTGGACTTTATATTCTCTCATTTGCACTAGTAAGAAAAATTGGGTTGATTGTTCCACCAATTTAATATACAATTTTGGTTATCAATTATCACAATTAAACTAAATGTCGAAGAAATCCAGAGTTAACAAGCAATCTAAGGTTACAGGGATTGGAATTCAATGTCCCATAGGGGTAGTTGTATCACTCTATAGTGATGATCATTCATGAATACTCTAAGTCGTCTTCATTGACAGTAATCATCTTTCGATCTCAAAGCATCTATGCATAAAATCTCCTTTTGGTCTCATTTAAATGCCAATCTAAACAATCCAATACCTTTCACTTTTCTCTCTTTAAAGAACAGGGCAAATAGATTTGAGCCATGATCTCTATTATCAAGCGAGTTATATATATCAAACCTAAATTGCTAGTATTGGACTAATTACCCACTCTAATCAATCTCTTTTGAGCATCAACCAGAGATCAAAAGTAAGAATTAAGTTTGCAACCTTCACCCATAACTTAACCCCATACTAATTAGAATAAATTTATGTATTAATAGCAACAATACAGAGCATAGCACAATATCCACTATATTAAATCAACACCCAACCCTATAATTGCACCCCTAGTTCTTAGAGTTTACCCACCTATCACAAAAAGTAAAGGAATTATATTTTCCATGAAACCAACCATTGATAACTAGAAATGAAGCAAATACAAGTAAACCTAATTATTCAACTTAAATTTATCATATTCAAACACAAAGTTGTAAAACCCCAAAAGCTAGAAAAGTATTCTTCAAAAGGGGAATATTTTTTTCTCTCTCTAAATTCTTCACAAAATGATATTTTCTATTCTATGTCATCTCATCTCTCATTTCGCTCTCCTTTGGGATCTTTATAATTTCCAAAGATTAGGCCCAAAATTCTATTACACAACTCAATTGGGCACATGAGTCAGGTTCGCTGAACATGTTCGGTGTATCTCCCCTAGCTCCTCAACTCCCCTATTGATGCTCTAGGCTTCAGGCATTTTGAACCTCATTAGCGAACTCGATTGAGTCAACCTTTCACGTCTGGTGAATCACTGATCATCACCTTGGTTAGACTTTCAAGCATTAAACCTCTTCTTTCCATAATGCCATTTTGGGAGATGTTCATCAACACCGCCTTTCTCATTCGGCGCATCGGCTTCTCCACTGGAGTCCACCAACCGGTTTGATAGACACAATATCTATGCACAATAATTTTGGGCGAGGTTGTACTCAATTGGTGATCTGTCCTTCTTGTTAGGTGATCCATAATGTATGGTTTGCACTTCTTTTTATATTTTTTGGCCATTCTTTCAAACATTAGTCCTTGCCGTTTGTAATTTTTGACAGCTACAAATAATCAACATTTAATCATAATAGGACAATATTAGGCATTGAGGAAACTAATTATTGAACTAAATGGACCTTAAATGAGTGCAAATCTACCACTTATCAAGGTATACTTCATTAAGATCCCCATGAACATCTTCGAAACTTTGTGGATATTTGTGGGTCGTTCGTCTTCAAAAAAAATCTCATAAGAATTGATTTGGCTGAGATTATTTCCATTCTCTTTAATGGGAGAAGCAACTAGATTGTTGGCTGAATTGCCAAATTATGCTATCACTTCTTGGGAGGGGTTAACCAAATCATTACTTGAGAGATTATTTCCTCCTTCAAAATGGTAAAGCTTAGGGACAACATCCAGAACTTCAGAAGCGTGGGAGGTGAATCTCTTCACGAGACATAGATCCGGACAAGTCTCTACTAAAATAATTTATTGTAGCATTTGTTTAGTCAACAAAGGCTTGGCTAATCAACTTATCTAAGGTGGGTTGATGCGTCAACCGTTTGATGTAGCAAAAATATTGCAAGAAGATATGACAAAAATTAATAGAGCATGGCATACTAGAGAGGATCACGTGTCTTCTCTACCGTGGAGTATGAGTAACGAACAAATGAAGAAGGACAATGAGGGTGATCAAAACATGATCAAAATGATCACTCAACTCAATTTTCTATCAAAACATGTCATTGGAGGTGGTTTTCAAAATGGTAAGTGAAATTGGAACTAGCAGTGGGCAATGCCTGGAAGATGCCAGGTTTGAGGAATTTTATAATGAAGAAGTGAATTACATGGGGAACAATTTTGAGGGTTCTCATTTGAATTATCCTAGACAGGGTTGGAACAAGGATAGGGATAATGGATGGAGACAGTGGAGGGATTGAGGTGGCAATTGAAGAGATCGTGAACCAGAGAAAGATAGATATATCCCACCTCATGATCGTCCAAGCCAAAAAAAAGTTGTGCTGGAAGAGAAACGAAGAAATGGTATGCTAGAAAAGATCTTCAACAAGGTTGAAGAGTTCGACAAAGTTCTAACATATATGAAAAATGACTCCTCTACTTTGACTCAAAGGGATACTTCTCATACCGTGTCATTCAAGTAGATTGAAACTCAAATGTTCCAGATATCTGCCCATTTAAATCCAAGGAAAAATGGAACTTTGCCTAGTGAAACCATCCTTAATCCCAAAAATGATTGTTGATGAGTAAGAATTGTGTCGTGCCATGACTTGAAATGAAGTATTTCTTGGGAGGCAACCCAAATTTATTTTATTGTTTTCAATACGTGTGTTGTGAGTACAAGTTGAAATAAAGTCAAAAAGTTGAAAAGGATTCCTTAGGCGATGCATTACCCAGTCGGTAATGTGCTAAAAGTGTTGAGTGCCTACAATAAAAAGGCCAATAGTCTTATCAAGTTCTTTTTTAATAAAACCTTTCATCTCTTTGAGCATTTCACTTCGTAAAATCTCATTACCCTTGTTTTCATGTTATTGTATATTCACTTGCATGATTTACTTGGTTGGATTGCATATTGATGCATGAATATCTATCCCAAGCCCTTCCTCTCTCGATTATTGTTGTAGTACTTTTGTGAGGTTGGTGTTCAAAGTTTGACTTGTTATTTTTGGTTTTAAATGATTTCTATGACATGTGATTTGTGATGTTACTTCTGTTGTGCTATCTAAATTGTTTGGGTGTTTCTAATTTGTATAAATTTAATCGTGATCATGAAGTAGGATAGATGATATTGTGCCTAAAACTGTGAAAATCAATTGTGAAGGTTAATTTTTCAAATTGAGTTGTTAATATTAATGGGATTTGTTATAATTGAGTATGGGTGAAGTTTGATTAGCCCAGTGTTGTCTAGGAGACTAGTATTTACCCAATGATAGATAGAGTGACAACTTTCTTAAGGGCGAATCATCGATTTGGGCAATATTTTCTTAAATATTGTGGAAGTCTGAGTACCATTGGGTAGAATAGCATTTGGGTAGCTTGTAAAATTGACTGGGTATTGGGTATTGAGTATTGTTGCATGTTTGTGTTAAATTTCTAAAAAATAGGCATTGGGTTGAAATTACTTGTTCGGCAGGCTTGTCTTAGCTTAGAAAGCTGATTAGGTGAATCTTAGAGTAAGCCCCAATCACCTTCAGAGTTTTAATATGTGACCTGGGGTACTATCTCATTCAGCGGCCCTATCTTAGCTCACCGAAACCAACTCGGTGAATCACAAACTGGAGCACACATCGTCCTTCTTCTTATTCGCTTTCTGTTCCGCACTGTTACTTTAGGTAGACTTATCTTAGCCTACCAAAACTAACACAGTGGATCACCCAGTTGGAGTCTACATCACCTTTCATGCCTGAGTTGAATTTATTTCTTTTCTGTCAAATTTGGCAAGCTCGTCTGAGTTCGCCCACCCTGTTAGGTGGATCGCTTTCCCAATTGGTAAACCTTAGAACATGTTTTTAAAAGAGTTAATTTTTGAGCTTATTTTTAACTAACCTTTACCCAATCGTTATTGTGAATTGTTGTGCCTTGTAGGAAATTAGTAAATCTAAGGGAATAGAGTCTACTCTTCCACCCCTTCAAAAGAGAAATAAGGGGATTTCTATGAACGAGCCCTTTGAAGTCCTCAACAATAATACACTCCGCTCTTTTCTACGCATGTGAGTGAGGCACCAAGGAAGGTAATGGCTAAAAAGAGGATGGACATCCGATCTAAATTTCCATAAAGCCCTTATTCACATGCTTCTTGAGCTCTCCCAATTATAGCTCCAAGAGACCTTAATAGGCTTAAAGTTGTAGGAGAACAAACTATTTTGGAAGAGAGACAGATATCCACCAACGGGTGATAAGAGAGTAGCCCGCCATCTGGGATATGATAATATTCTATAGGTTTGAGGGGTTCACCAGAGCTCACCTGTGTATGTCCCAACTTGGGTGAGGGAATTCTGTTTGGCCTATGCAAAGTCCTTTCCAAATAAAAGAAAAGAACTCATCTGAAGACCTTGGAAGAAGTCAAGGTCTATGGAAAGAAAGTACAATGTGATGTTGGTGCGATAAATGATGTCATGTGCACCAAGGTCAATAGGCCAGTTTGTACCAGCTTTGAGTGAAGAAAAATTTGGATGCACTCAAGTGGTGGTTGGCACCTCTCATCTTTGATATCACTTTTATGTAGATGGCTAATGGAGTGAAGATTTCATTGAAAAACATGAGAATCGCCTTTTAGTACTAGTTTGGGTTGATAAGAATTAATATCATAGCGTCCTTGATTGAGTTTATTCCCCGACACCCAAAAGCCATGTTGGTTGGCAGAATCATAGATCCGACTAAGATCTATGTCGGTGCTATCATCGAGGAGGAGATACTGATGAGAGCTCATCAGGAGCAGACCTCTCTCCTATTCTGAATCTTCATCATATAGCTGTGTGAGGCTTCTCAACTGCCTTATAGGGAGAGGACAAATAATTGTATAACCCCTGCCTCCTCCAATGAAATTTTGAGGATAGAGCAGATTACTTGAAAGATGACACGGCTCAAAGAAACCCGCCTCCACCAAACAATACTCTTGTGGTAGTTCCTACTGTCCTCGAGGTGGATGATGCTTATACCTCTCCTTCTGAGGAGCCATCAGGTACTCCTCGACCTCCTTCAGTACATTTTAGTTCAGCCACATCCTCAACCTCATATGCCGCAACCCCTGCATCCTAGCCTCTCTTGACCCAAGCCTTGATATACCATATGGGAAACCCTGCTAGTTTTGTGGATAATAAGGCATCGAGTATAGAGAGAGATGCATAAGATTATTGAGAGTTCTATTAAGTCAACGATGTGTCTGGTTAAGGGTTAGATTGTAGTACACCAGACCACTCTAGCATCGTATCGGGAAAAGTTAGAAAACCTCACTGATAGATTTAAGGCTAGAGAGAAGACTAAGGGTATTTCTATGGATCTTACTAAGATAAGGGGAGATGTAGCCACCTTGAGGGATAATGTAGAACAGTTGAGGTCCACCAATATCACTATGTTGTGGAGTGAGGTTCCCTTGTGTAACACCATGTATCAGTAAAAGGCAAAATAATCAGATTTCAGTAGTTCCAGGTGCCATCCACGGTGGCCAACCATGACTCGTGGGTTGGACCACAGACCGTGGGTGGGTCCGTGGATTGGCCACTCAAAATTTTCCAGGCCATGGACCACGGCTAGACCTACGGACCGTAGGTGGGTCCATGCCGCGTGGTCCTGAAACCGTAGGTCAGGACAAAAGTCTCTGACCACCAACCATGATCCACCAGGATGGGCCGTGGGTCAGACCATGGTCCGTCAACTCGGTCAGTTGGTTGGCAGGTCGGTGACAGCTGACAATTAACTCAGGGGTAGTTGGGTCTTTTTCTAATTAATAATTTCTTATATTAAGTCATTTTGCCTATGTTTAGGACCCCTATATAAGCCTTTTTACCCCCAAATTTTCCAATTGAAATGATTCTCTCTAAACTCACCAAAAAGAAGAGCTCTCAAATAAATCTCTCTCTAGAAACTTGAAGAAGAAAAAGAAGATTCAACCTAGGGTTTCAAGTCAAGGTCTCAAATACTCCATTGAAGGCTAGCTTGTGGATTCAAGGAATGATAGTTTTCATCCATGGATCCCTTCCATTCATGGAGTTCCCAAATTTCTATATTTCAAAAGTTAGAATTCTCAAATTGAGTTAGGGTTTTCTTCAATTGTCATGGGTTCTTTTCATTACTCATTTAAATGATTGAATTATAATCTCTTATGCATAAATTGATGAAATATGATGATTTTGTGATGATTTCGCCATGAACCCATGTAATCCCCATGTTTTCAAGTTATGAATCATATGATGTGGGATTTTGCTCTTCAAGGAAGATTTTTATGAAATAGAGCATGTATTGCAAGCTTTATATGATTCTATGATTAAATCTATACCTAACCCATATTTTCTAAGCATTGATGATTGAAAGTGGGTTTTGAACCTCAAGAGGTAAATTATGGACTTATGCATTATTTTATGAAATCTATGTAAATGATTTAAGGGTGCATTGAGAGTAATGTACCAATGATGATGTTGTGAAAGGATATTCTCATAAACACATACTAGTATGATGTGAAAGGTTTTCTCACATAGAAAGGATTCTTAGGTTGAAAGGTTTTCTCACCTAATTGAATCAAAGAAAGGAGCTATCTGAATGAACTAACTTGGTTTGGTTGTCCAAGGGCACCTTTCCATGATTAATGAAGTCAAGTAAGAAATGACTATTCCATTGGATTTATGCTTAGCACCGAGTGGATATTGATGATGGGATGGAAGCTCTCCAATTTGTAGAGACCGGGTTTCTAGTAGCAATCTCCTTATCCCTTAAATATGTGCCCCGATAGGTAGATTAGCTAGTGGATCCACTTAAGCCAGAAGTTCATGATTCTACCTTGGCAAGTAGGATTGTTACACCCCGTAGTTAGTAGGTCAACTAGAGCGTGACTTAAAGGGTTAGAGTCATAGAATTAACTTCCCGTACTTAGAATGAAGGTTTTAGGGTTAGAACGTCAAGGTATGACTCCCCAAGGACCAACCAAGGGTCCATGGAGAGGACCCTAGAACCACCCAAAAATCTACCTAGAATCTGCCCTAAGGCAGTGCACCCACGAGGGGACTCACGCCCCGTAGGAGGGTCCATGCCTCGTGGGTTAGGGTCCCTGAAGTATACATGCAGACCACCACCCACGGAGGACCATCATGTCCCGTGGGTCCATCCATGGCCCGTGGGTGTGGTCTCGTGAGTGGGGGCAGTGATGAGGCCAAGTTGGTTTAAGTTGAGGCTTAGGAAACTTTCTAGAATCAATTAGTTATTAAGTGGAGTCATTTTAACTTAGATTAGACCTACTATATAAAGACTTTAGAGCCTTAATTAAGTGATTCCAAATAATTATTTCAATTTACCAAAAAGAAACCCAATTCCCTCTAAGAAATTCTCTCTCTAGAAAGTGAAGAAGAAGAGGAAGAAGATCAAGCTAGGTCAAGTCAAGACTCCATTGTTGTAAGCTTTGTAGGGATTTATAATCAAGGTATGTTAACTTATTGATCCATGGAGTCCCATAGAAATCCCCCAATTGTGAAGATGAATCCCCAATTCAGGTTAGGGTTCCTTCAAAAATTGTAGGTTAAGTTGAGTATGAATCCAATTGAGTGGATATTGATTTTTTATGACTGAATTAGTAGTAAATCATGATATTATGATGAATTTACATGTTTTCCATTGTTAAACCTAGTCTAATTGATGAAATTGAAGAATGTGGGTTTATGCCTTGTGAGGGAAAATTGAGGATTCATAGATGATCTTCTAGAATTGATGATATGTATAGTAATTGTTCAAGAATAGAAACATGTAAACATGAATTGAATTAGATTAAGGTACATGTGATGGATCATGACTAGTAATGATTGAGATTGAGCGTTTATGATGAAATATGGTTAGAATTGCTTAAGAATGAAGCTTGTGACTATAATGCCTTGTGATCTAGATATGAATGATGATAGTAAGAAGTAAAGGTTTAAGAGTAGGGCTTGTAGTCATGAATGTTGACTTCTAGGGTTTTGAAGGTAAAGCTAATAAGATGAATTATGTATGTTAAGGCTTGAGAGTAAAGTCTATATGAGAATAGAAGATTAATGGTAGAATTATGGTGGAAGGCCTTTACGTACCTCATCTACCTTATGAATGATAGATTGTATGAAGTGATTGAATCAGTTGAGTTATGATAGTATCCATTTCTAATGTAAAAATTCTATATGTATTGATTTTATATGAGCTTTCACCCTTGAAAGGGAGAGATATGATATTATGTATATTTTATGAAAGCTATGTACATGCCTATGAACACTTTGAGAGTGAAGTGTCTATGATCATGATATGTTGTTGTGTTGTTGAAAGGATATTCTCATATACACACTTATGCATGAATATGATATGATATGAAAGGTTCTCTCACATAGAATGATTCTAGGTTGAAAGGATGTTCTCACCTAAAATTAATCTAAGTCCAAGGACTATGAAATGTGATTAGAGTGTGGTGATTCCCCCAAAGACCTTTATATGAGAGGAATGTGAGGTGAATTCCCTTATTCCCATATGAATAAACATGTGGTGATCTCCCATGTCATGGTATGAGAAATGTGTGGTGACTACCCTTAATATATGACTTCTAAAACAAGGTAAGAGGTGAATACCCAATAGCCTTTAAAATGATATGGATATGAATACTTATATCATATTATGATGGACATGGAGGCGATTACCTATGATCCTTATTAAGTGATGTGGAGGCGAATACCTACACTACACCCTAAAATGGATATGGAGGCGAATACCTATATCTTATTAAAATGAACATGGAGACGAATACCTATGATTCCTTAATATGAATTATGTCATGAAAGATGAATTCTATAGATTGTAGCTTTATAGGCCTTCCATGATATGTATGACTAGATGTGATTACCTTTGTCTTTTATGATTCCATGATATGTATGACTAGAGGTGATTACCCTTGTCTTTTATGATTCCATGATATGTATGACTAGAGGTGATTACCCTAGTCTTTTATGATTCCATGATAAGTAGGACTTGAGGTGATTCCCCTTGTCCCTTATGATGAGCTAAGTATGAGATCAAAGAGCTGATCAATATGCATGAAAGCCTAAAGTGATACTTAGTATGGGTAGGATTATAGGGTCTTATCCCTACATTGCACAAGTATGACTTGAAGCTAATTAAGAAGTTTTTCTCTTATATGACGTATGCTTATATTGGTTTTTTGCTATAGTTTCCATTCTTGATATGTTGACTAAAGGTGAAGATTCCCTTGTCTATGAGAATTAAGCTAAAGATGAGACCATGAGATGGTAAGAATGATTATGATGGCCAAAGGGGATACTTAGCATGGATGGGATTATGGGATCTTATTCATGCATTACACAAGTATACTTGGAGGTTACTTATGAAGTTTATTTTATGTTATGAAAAGTCTAAGTATTGACTAAGCTATGAGTATGAAGTATCTTCTATGTTATTGGACTAATTCTTCTGTTGACTTATGCTCATATTATGTGTATGTTGTAGATTATGCTTATGATTATGTTATTATCTCTTATGCTTATGACTTATGTCTTATGTTGGCTAACATTTTTGTTATGCTCTTATGTTGTTATGATAGCTAACATATTTAGTACTTTTTGTACTAACACATACTCTTGCCTACATTCTTATCAAATGTAGGGTACGACGATCTTGAGTTCTATCTTTGAGGCTAGGTTCTTAGTAGGACCAAGGAGTTGATGATTGGTGAGTCCTCATAGCATCGAGGATAAAGGCACCATTTCCTTTATGTCTTTCTTTTATGTTTTAGACTATTGTATGGGTTATGTCCTAATAGTTATTCAAAATTATTTTAGATGGTTTGAGACAAAGTGTTATAGACTTCCGGTTGCTTTTATAAAGACTTCGATTGTATGGAAAAAGTTTTAAAATTTCTGCATCATTTCTAATTACGTTATGTTATGATATGCTAAGTGGCTTGTGTTAGGTCTCTCGGGGTCTAGTACGCCATGTTACGTCTAGGGTGTACCCCTGGGTCGTGACAAACTTGGTATCAGAGCACAAGGTTTTAGAATGATTCTAGGGTTGTCTCAAAACCACGTCTAGTAGACTCTTGTCCATAAGTGTGAAGCGCGTCACATTTCTAAGTAGGAAGCTATTAGATGAGTAGGAAACTTCAATTCTTCATTTTCTAAGTCGTGCCATAGATTTTAGCTCTACAAGGTCTTTCTCCTAATCCGTGCCCTATGGTTTTCAGGACATGGCTAATACAAGGGCAAATGCTAGGCGGAATGAAGAAGACAATATGGATCAAGAGGTTCCTCCCCAAGCTCCTCCTTAAGCTCCAATTGATCCTTTAGTTGAGAATGTGACCCATGTGGATTTTAGGTCTACTATCCAATTGTTAGCTCAAGCCATGACGGCGCAAGCCAATAGGGAGGTGCTAGCTATTGTGAATCCAATAGCGAGTGGGGCTGCTTCAAGAGTGAGGGATTTTATTAAGATGAACCATCCGGAGTTTTATGGCTCCAAAGTGGAAGAAGATCCTAAGGGGTTTATAGATGAGGTTTATAAGGTACTTGATATCATGGGGGTGACTTCGGTAGAGAAAGCGGAGCTAACCGCTTACCAATTGAAATATGTTGCTCAAGTGTGGTACAATCAATAGAAAGAAAGTAGACCGGTAGGAGCGGGTCCCATAGAGTGGGAAGTGTTTAAGTTTGTATTTCTGGATAGGCTCTTTCCCTGAGAGTTGAGGGAAGCTAAGGTGGAAGAGTTCATTAACCTTAAGCAAGGTAGCATGAGTGTTAAGGAGTATGCCTTGAAATTTACCCAACTATCTAAGTATGCTCCATCTATGGTATCAGATTCGAGGGATATGATGAGTAGGTTCTTGACGGGAGTGTCTCATATGGTAGCATAAGAATGTCGTACGACAATGCTCCATGATAATATGGATATCTCACGTCTTATGGTGTATGCCCAACAAATGGAGAAAGATAAACTCAAAGAAGAGAAAGATAGGGAAGCAAAGAGGGCTAGAACTGGAGATAGAAACTTCTCCAACACAAGGTCCGATGAGAAAGGTCACCCTAGGTTTAGACAAAAGTTCCCCGGGCAAGGTCCCTCAAGTACCCCTAAGTTCAACCAAGAGATGGTATCTAACCCAAAGTCTGAAGATGATAGTAGTGAGATTCTATTGCCGGGATGTAGTAAGTGTGATAGAAGGCATGAGGGTGAATTCTTAGTGGGTTCCAATGTTTGTTTTGGTTGTGGTAAGTTAGGCGACAAGATAAGGCATTGCCCTACAGTTGCTAGAAGTGAGGGAGATAGTCGTCGTAGGTCTCAACCCTTCCCTTCATCCGGTCCAATTGGTTCGGGTGCTAGTGGTCCAAAGCAAAAATAGGTTCTATGCTCTCCAAGCTTGAGGTGAGCAAGAATGTTCCCCGGATGTGACTACCTGTATTTGTTTCATGCTTTAATAGATTCCAGTATTGCTTGATCTTTTGAGACTTCATATGTTAATTTTGAAGTTGTCTTTAGTATGAATGGTGCTTAGAAAGTCCATTTGGGCTTGCTCCCAAGAGGGAGATGATGTGCTTAGTTAGAAAGGTCGTTGAGTGTTCCTAATGCTTAGGAGTTGGGTTTACTTGAGTTTCTCACCCTATAAAGGTGGAATAAGTTAGGTAGTTTAGTCCCCGTTTTGTGGGCCCATATGAACGCTTGAGATGATGAGGTCCTCTTGATTTGTATGATGTATGGATTCATGTGTGTTTATGTGTTGCCATGATTCCCTTATATGATGCATGTTCATGAAAACTTGTGTTTTGAAAGAAAATGAGTTGTTTGTGAATTGTTTTCCTCATGTTGTATAG
This sequence comes from Solanum etuberosum, assembly GCA_029582245.1. NCBI lineage: Eukaryota > Viridiplantae > Streptophyta > Magnoliopsida > Solanales > Solanaceae > Solanum > Solanum etuberosum. Next base: position 103,601 of record JAJONR010000692.1, read on the forward strand.
CATTGAGTATGAGTTGCCTATTTGACTTCATAAGATGAATATATGAGCATGCCTTATTTTGGAGTTGAGAGATTCCACCATGAATAAATTATTTTTGAGAGTAAATTCTAGATGTGCTCCATGAGAGTATGTTGAGCATGTTATGACTAGGAGATGGTAGTTCCTCCTTCAACATGACTAGTTATGAGAATTTCATGCATAATGGGTTGTGAGATGTAGTCCATACTTCCTTGTGTTGCATTGAATATGTTTAGTTTGGAGACCAAGTTCCTCCTTTGTTTATATGCATTTAGATGAGTTGCATGCATGATAGGTTGTGAGTCTAGAGTTGTGACCTTAAGAAGTGCCTAGAGTGTCATTCGAGGATGAATGTTCCCAAGGGGAAGATATTGTTACACCCCGTAGTTAGTAGGTCAAATAGAGCTTGACTTAAGGGTTAGAGTCATAGAATTGACTTCCCGTACATAAAAAGAAGGTTTTAAGGTTAGAACGTCAAGGTACGACTCCCCAAGGACCGACCAAGGGTCCATGTAGAGGACCCTAGAACCACCCAAAAATCTGCGTAGAATCTCCCCCAAGGCAGTGCACCCACGAGGGGACTCACGCCCCGTAGGGGGGTCCACGCCTCGTGGATGGTCCCGTAGGTCAAGGTCCCTAAAGTATACCTGTAGACGACCACCCACGAAGGACCAGAACACCCCGTGGGTCCACCCACGGCCCGGGGGTGTGGTCTCGTGGGTGGGGGCAGTGATGAGGCCAAATTGGCTTAAGTTGAGGGTTAGGGGACTTTCTAGAATCAATTAGTTGTTAAGTGGAGTCGTTTTGACTTAGATTAGACCTACTATATAAAGACTTTAGATCCTTAATTAAGTGATTCCAAATCATTATTTCAATTCACCAAAAAGAAACCCAATTCCCTCCAAGAAATTCTCTCTCTAGAAATTGAAGAAGAAGAGGAAGAAGATCAAGCTAGTTCAAGTCAAGACTCCATCGTTGCAAGCTTTGTAGGGCTTTATAATCAATGTATGTTAGCTTATTCATCCATGGATTCTTCCATCCATGAATTCCTCCATCCATGGAGCCCCTTAGAAATCCCCCAATTCAGGTTAGGGTTCCTTAAAAAATTGTAGGTTAAGTAGAGTATGAATCCAATTGAGTGGATATTGATTTTTTATGACTGAATTAGTAATAAATCTTGATATTATGATGAATTTACGTATTTTCCATGGTTAACCCTAGTCTAATTGATGAAATTGAAGAATGTGGTTTTATGCCTTGTGAGGGGAAATTGAGGATTCATAGATGATCTTCTAGAATTGTTGATATGTATAGCAATTGTTCAAGAATAGTAACATGTAAACATGAATTGAATTAGATTAAGGTACATGTGATGGATCATGACTAGTAATGATTGAGATTGAGCCTTTATGATGAAATATGGTTAGAATTGCTTAAGAATGAAGCTTGTGACTATAATGCCTTGTGATCTAGACATGAATGATGATAGTAAGAAGTAATGCTTTGAGAGTAGGGCTTGTAGTCATGAATGTTAAATTATAGGGTTTTGAAGGTAAAGCTAATAAGATGAATTATGTATGTTAAAGATTGAGGGTAAAGTCTATATGAGAATAGAAGATTAATGGCTAGAATTATGGTGGAAGGCCTTTACTTACCTCATCTACCTTATAAATGATAGATTGTATGAAGTGATAGAATCACTTGAGTTATGATAGTATCAATGTCTAATGTAGTAATTCTAGATGTGTTGATTTGATATGATCTTTGCCCGTTGAAAGGGCAAGATATGATATTATCCATGTTTTATGAAAGTTGTGTACATGCCTTATGAACACTTTTAGAGTGAAATGTCTATGATCATGATATGTTGTTGTGTTGTTGTGTTGTTGAAAGAACATTCTCATATACACACTTATGCATGAATATGATATGATATGAAAGGTTCTCTTACATAGAATGATTCTAGGATGAAAGACTATTCTCACCTAAAATTAATTTAAGTCCAAGGACTATGAAATATGATGAGAGTGTGGTGATTCCCCCAAAGACCTTTATATGAGAGGAATGTTAGGTGAATTCCCTTATTCCCATATAAATAAACATGAGGTGATCTCCCATGTCATGGTATGAGAAGTGTGTGGTGACTATCCTTAATATATGACTTCTAAAATAAGGCAAGAGGTGAATACCCAATAGCCTTTAAAATGATATGGAGGCGAATACTTATATCATATTATGATGGACATGGAGGGGATTACCTATGATACTTATTAAGTGATGTGGAGGCGAATACAATTCATTGTTCATGACATAATTCATATTAAGGAATCATAGGTATTCGTACCTATGATACTTATTAAGTAATGTGGAGGCGAATACCTACATTACACCCTAAAATGGATATGGAGGCGAATACCTATATCTTATTAAAATGAACATGGAGGGGAATACCTATGATTCCTTAATATGAATTATGTCATGAACAATGAATTGTATGGATTGTAGCTTGATAGGCCTTCCATGATATGTATGACTAGAGGTGATTAAATTCCATGATATGTATGACTAGAGGTGATTACCCTTCTCTTATATGATTCCATGATATGTATGACTAGAGGTGATTACCCTTGTCTTTGTGATTCCATGATATGTAGGACTTGAGGTGATTCCCCTTGTCCCTTAGGATGAGCTAAGTATGAGATCAAAGAGATGATCAATATGTATGTAAGCCTAAAGTTATACTTAGTATCGGTAGGATTATGGGGTCTTATCCATATATTGCACAAGTATGACTTGAAGCTAATTATGAAGTGTTTCTCTTATATGACGTATGATTAGATTGGTTTTTTGCTGTAGTGCCATCCTTGATATGTTGACTAAAAGTGAAGATTCCCTTGTCTATGAGAATTAAGCTAAAGATGAGACCATGAGATGGTAAGAATGATTATAATGGCCAAAGGAGATACTTAGCATGGATAGGATTACGGGATCTTATTTATGCATTGCACAAGTATACTTGGAGGTTACTTATGAAGTTTCTTTTATTGGAGGTTACTTATGAAGTTTCTTTTATGTTATGAAAAGTCTAAGTATTGACTAAGCTATGAGTATGAAGTATCTTCTATGTTATTGGATTATGTCTTATGTTGACTTACGCTCATATTATGTCTATATTGGAGATTATGCTTATGATTATGTTATTATCTCTTATGCTTATGACTTATGTCTTATGTTGGCTAACATTTTTGTTATGCTCTTATGATGTTAGGCTAGCTAACATATTTAATATATTTTGTACTAACGCATACTCTTTCCTACATTCTTATCAAATGTAGGGTCCGGCGATCTTGAGTTCTATCTTTGAGGCTAGGTAATTGAATAACGCTATCAAAGACACTTCATCCAATTCTATGCGTCAACGGTTGTTAATCAGTATAAAACCCAACTAAATGTATTGGGGTCAAATCCCACAGAGAGCGGTACATGTTTGAGATTCAATAGGGAAGTATGAATATACTCAAATCAGTCATAGGAATAAAAATGATCGAATAAAAACATCATTCAAATCAGGGGGTGACACGAATGTCAAATGGGGGTTTTGGTTTTGAAATTATCAACTACAAACAACAGCAAAAAATATGAAATAACAATAATGAGATGGGTTCTTGGCATGTGATTCGATTATAGGCTATTATACACAAATGGGTAATTGCAACTCTTAGAGAAATGGCTAAATATTAGTGAGTAAGCTAGGCTATAGAGGAGATAAATTTCTTTCGAACAATTTACCCCGAATCAAGTTGATTTCTCTCGAACATCAACAAGCATGAAAAATAAGAACAGCCCAAAACTTAGTCCATTCACTCTATCGAGCTGAACCCAGTTCTACCCAATACCCACAGACCATCAATCAAACACCTTAGTTCTAAAACCTCTCTCTCGAGCAAGCCAAGAACACAAAGGTAGAATCACATTTGCAACTACAATTGTTAAATTAACCCACAATAAATGATTGAACTTACTTTTAAATTGCAAATAAACTAACAATTAGCAATACCCATAATCTAAATCATCCTATAATCCAATAATCACACCCCAAGAATTGGGGTATTAGCTAGACATCATAAAAATGTAAAAACAGTTACCAAATTGATTATCCATCAACTGGGTAAGTGTAGATTCATCCTTACAATGCTCCAATTCGAAGAATATCATAGACCCACTTCTAATTTCTCAAAAGTGAAAAACTTCAATTCTTCAAAGCTTAGGAAAAACAAGAGAAAACTTGTCTCCCAGTTCAAAACTCAAATAATAGATTCTAAGATATGAATTGATATGAAAATTGATACGAAACTAAATATTCAAAAACGTATTTATAGTCGCCAAAAATGTGCTGTGAAGAGTCACTCGGAGATGTAAGTCGGGCTCGCCGATCCACTCGGTGACTCGCCCTTTGGTCATTTCCATCGCCCTTCTGCCTTGGCATTCAACATCCTCAAGGTCTGTAACTTTGGACGATATATCACTGCATCACGGAACCACTCGGTGATTCCCCGACTGCTCCTTTCTCTCGCCAACTTGATTTTTACCCTTAGAGCGTGGCACACTAGAACTTTAGGCAGTCGAATGGCCATAATCCTGAAAATCAAGGGCTTTACATCAGTTATTGGCACAAAATAAGCATTTGAGGACACTAAACCTATACAAATAAATCCCTAAATGAGACCAAATCTCGGACTCATCAACACCCCAACTTAAACTTTTGCTTGTCCTCAAGTAAAACTCAAGTTCAGCAGTTCAAAAAGGATGTCTCAAATAGTGCTACAAAAGATTCAATCATGAATGCACACAACAAGACTCAACTTACTCATACAAGGATCAATTGTGCACTCAAAGATTCAAGTTGTGACTCACCATTATCAAAGAGTCTCAAGTTCACAATACTTGCTTCAAATGCAAGTTCAAGATCAACAAATGTACTCAAATGCCCTCACACAAAGATGATTCCATATTCACACACAATTGTTCAACAATTTATAATTACGGAATCACAAACAACTCTCACAGTCAAAAAGATGAACACATGCATGAATTAACCCATAGGTTTGCCCTTATTTTCCAGCCAACTTTGTTTCGGCTCACTCAAGATCAAAAAGGTCTTTTCAAGCCTTGTAACGGGGCTGAGTCTAAAGGTATGGTCATTTAGGCTCAGTGGCTACTATCCTCATGAAATGTGGTGTGAACAACTTTCCTTCCTTTTCTTCAGCATTTTCATTCATGCTCAAAATTCACCCAGTTATTCACTTCTCATGGACTACCGGACTCCCCATTTCTATTGCAACTTTCACAACTTTATTTCACAACTTTTTCATTCTATTTATTTTTCATTCTTCTTTTGTTTCTCTCTTTTTTTTGTATGGAGGGATTCCATATTTTTCAAGTCCATGGATCAAGGGGGACTTCTTCACACTTCTTGATTTTCCTTCTCCTTTCACCACACCCCCAACTTAGGCTTTTGGCCTAAGTTGGCTATTCAAACAAACCACTCTTTCATGAGGATTATGGGTGAATGGATAAAGAGGGGTTTCAATTTCATCAAGTTTCTTCCAAGAAAAGGACAAGGCTCAAAGGGGTCAAGCAAGATTCACACATCTCACAAGGTTGGCCATAAAAGAGGTATAATGTCAAATTGTTTCACTCTTAAAAATTGTTACCTAAGATCATTTCAAGAGCTTGCATCACTTAGTTAACCAGACCAACATGGCAAATTCTAGGTTTCATCACACAAGGTTCTCGGTAAGCTCATCACACAAGGCATTGTCACCAATATCAAACAAGACACCACACTTTCTCTAGTGTGCAATGTTCATCACAAGAGACTCATTTGATAATTTGTTAGTGACAACGATATGCAAAAAAGTTCACATATTGTCTATGCAACTTCATTTGGCCTCATCATAGCCGCGCATTCAGTTTTATTCGATTAAGAGCACTATTCAAGTCATCGGTATTGATCATGACCGTTACTCATATTTGTACAACAACAGCCACATTAACACAAAACAAGAGGTGGCAAATTTTTTGGAAGGGTCAAAACCATTTACATTCAAAACAAGGAGCCGTAAGCTCAAACATCCATAAAATAGTGTCAAAACACAATTTACAATACAAAAACCCAATATATAAACAAAAATAATAATCACAAGAGGTAGGTATGGAAATACCTCACCCCACCACAAATAAAAGCAATTTGTCCTCAAATGCAATAAAACTATCCAAAAGTGAATGAAAATGACAGAGAGGGAGGTAAAAAAGGGTCCTGTCTACACACTGGCTCCATCTGTCTAGGAAACAATGCCCGATGCAACATCAGCACTGCTGGCTCCACTAGGATCAGCCATGGGTGTGTCTGCCAATGTTATCTGTACAGCTGAATCCACCATAGCCTCCTCATATGTTGTAAGGCCCTCATAAGCGGCCTCCTCATCGACTCCAAGCTGCTCCTCATCAGTCTCAGCCTCGGACTCTGCAGAAGCTACCTCCTCAACTCGAACCTCATCTCCGGTGGTAGCTGGAGGCACATCTGTATCAGCAGGCATATCGGGGATCTCCACAGTACCGAATATCATGGACATATTTGTGGACTTCCGCTTGTCCACGTCCTTTCTCAGCTCAGCCATCACGGCCTTTAGGGCCGTCACCTCATCAGTGGCCCCCTGGCCTCACTCAAACACCTCGATCCGTGCCACAAGGGCATCAATAGATGCACTGATGGGTGTCACAACAGCAACAAGGGCCCTCTCAATCATCCCAGGAATGGTGGCCTCAAGCTTGGAGGTACGCCTATCAGCCGAGTGGGCTAGCTGCCCCATCTATAGTATCGTGGCCTAGGTGATTGGAGGTCCGGGAACAGCAGCAGCAGTAGCAGACCTAGGCGACATGGGTGTTGTAGAGGAACTAGTAGTCGCAGAAGGGACAACACTAGATGTACCTGAAGGTCCATGGGCCTGAGTAGGCAATACTGCCTCTGCAGGTAGTGTATCAGTATCATCAGACAGGGAAGATTCCACCGAGGCTTCCTTCTTCTTCTCGACCTCATCCTTCAAGTACTCAGCCTTAATCCACCTGATGTCGGGGCAGGAGGTAGGAATCACTTCCACATACTTATTTTCATCCTGAGGCACCCGGGCTCATCTGCACAACTCAGTGATCAACACTGAAAAAGGAAGAGAGGTCTGGCGCTGCTTGGCTCTCATGGCCATCTCTCTAGTGCAATGATCATACCCAAATTTAGCCTTGTTCCATCAATAATGCAACCAAGGCAGGCTGCTTTCACGAGGCAGAGGATAGACTCATTCTGTGAAGGCATGATGGAGCTGCTGATGAATCCAAACAAGTACCGTGCCACTACATTTAGGTCCCTCTTCTCTATGGGTGCCCCAGCCTCAATCCACCTAGGAGTACTGTCAGATAACAAAGGGGCCAACCACTTTTTCATGTCCTCCAACATTTCATCCTGATCATCTGTAGATATTCGTCCTCTATATTTATTTAACATTCAATCACTGCATTGATTGCATCACTATCACACTTCACTTTCTTCCCCCTGACAACCACATAATCAACCGACTTGAATCAGGCGGCCTGCTTCTTCCCTTGTGGTACTAGAGCTCCATAGGCAGTGTAGAATTCCCGGACCCAATTTGGAATGTAAGGGCCCCGGGGTCTAGTGAATATCTGAAACTTATAGGCCCTCAAGAAGCTCATAATCTCCGGGTACCAATTTATTACTCCATCAGTAGATAGCCTATTTTCTTCGATGATGCTCCTCAATCCCTCAGTCTTCAATCTGTTCATAGACCGGGGAGAAGGACCCTGTGCAGGTGGTGTTGGGACCACGACTTGATCTGGAACTGGAGGAGGATTAGTGGCCTGGGGAGTCCTGATACTAGATGGATCATTCTACCTCTTGGATCGCAGCTCCCCTCTCTGGGCTAACAGGGGCTCATCTTCAGGCTCAGAAATGGTAGCCTGAGGATCCTGGTGCTCACCCTCACTCTCAAAAGTGGTGAGGTGAGTGGCATATATACCGTCACTGTTAGAGCTGACCTCAAGTGACGCAGGAGCAGGTGCCTTGTCTTTCCCTTAGCCCTTCCCACCTGTGGTAGGAAGTTTGGTACCCTTTTCCCGGGATGCAGCTGCGTCCTCATTCATGGTGATTCCTTTTGCCCTCTTGCGGGGTGGCATGTCTCGGCCTGCTACCTTTGGTCTCACCATTTCTGCAAAACACAACACAAGAGTTAGAAAGAATTTAGGAAAATTTTAGAAAATAGGTTGCAGAAAGACTCGCCGAACCGATCTTCGAGTCGTCGAGTCACTTTGGTGAGCCAGATCGGGCTCGCCAAAAGGACTGGCTCGAAACTTTCCCAGAAAAATAGCATGTCGGCGATGAGAAGGGCCTTTCGGTGAATCGCCGATATCATTCGGCGACCACAGATAAGCCCACCAAAAGTTACAGTGTATTTTAGGGGTTAGGGGCGCAGAAAGGGCGATCAAGGAAGACTTTCGGCGATCTTCGGCTTGTCGCCAAAAGTCATAGAACCAAAAACACCTAAAGCATGAAATTAAAGGCGATGTGAGGGAACTTTGGCAAACCGCCGAGTGGTTCGGCGAACTTGACCCAGCTCGCCAAACTGCCTAACATGCCATTTTCAACCCCAACTTCCAAATTTAACGCCGCAGCCCCCAAAAACAAAATCAAAACACATACACCTTCAATTAGACTCAGACCCACTAGACCCATGCCACCGGGGTACTCATACTTCCCCCGGTTTGGACAAAATTGGCCATTTTACGACTTTAGCCCTTACGAATAACGTCGAATGCTCCATTATTGGGCAAAGCACATCATTTAGCACAATACGGGGTTACTCCGACTTGACCCAGCTAGATCCAACATAATTAAGCACAACCCAACAATTTATGATCAATTTTAAAGCACGGAATTTTAAGAAATTAACAATTTAGGCAATTCAGGCACAAAATCTAAATTAAAATAGGCACACAAACACACATAAACGATTTCAGAGAAGCCAAGCACACATCAACACAATTTATAGCAATGCATTTGAGTTTAACCGCTAATTAAGAGTTCGCGGTTCGGACAAACAATTTTTTAACCGAAAGATGAATTTGTAAAGCTAGGCAGCAAAGATTTCCCACTCTGAACACAAGATCGACCAACCAAAAGCGGTAATATACAATAATATAGGAAAGATATAATACGGGTGCAATTGTATGAAGTTAAAAAGTGAGGGAATGTGAAAGAGTTTAAAAGTTTAAACCTTTGGCCTTTTAAAACCGTTCAGTTTGAGCCCTTTCGGCGATGTTATTCGACCTCGCCGACCCACTCGGTGACACGCCGAGTGGGTACTTACCTCGCCGAATTTTACAGGACATCCAATTATCGTGAGGGTCCAAATGGCGGTGATTCACCGACCTGTTCGGCGATTCGCTGACTTGTCCATGGGCCCGCGGAGTTTTCAAGACTCCATCTCCATTATTCTTTGAGCCCAATGGCGGTTCAGGTCGGTCTCGCTGACCTCTTCAGTGAGTCACCGACTGGACATTTTGTTCGCCAACCTTCCTCTTTCAACCATATTCCATTTTTTCACCTGCACAATCAACACACGATTATTCCAAAAACAAAAGAAAACAAATAAAAACTTGGGTTGCCTCCCAAGCAGCGCCTTAGTTAACATCGTGGCATGACGCAAGTCCTCTCTCAAACTTCATTTTTGGGGTTTGCCATAGTATCATTCTTGGGGTTTGCCATAGTTAACATCATTTTTGGGGTTTGCCATAGTATCATTTTTGGGGTTTCCATAGTTAACATCATTTTTGGGTTTTGCCATAGTATCATTTTTGGGGTTTGCCATAGTATCACGACCACCCTCAGAATCTTTGGTCTTTTAACGCTCATGGGGAGGAACATACCTATCCTTCTCCCCATCCCTTTCCTTCCAAGTGGGGTTGCGATCCCTCCACTCTCTATCACGATCTCTCCAGCCTTCGTCTCTATTCCAACCTTGGTTACCACCCTGTCTTGGGTAGTTAGCACGATATCCTCCACCTTGGTTGGCTAGGATGTTTACTTCCTCATTGTATAATGCTTCAAACTTGGCTTCTTCAGAATTTACACCCCCAACACCGACAACATTTACACTTATAGCACCAGCACCCATAACGTTCTTGGCTAAGATGTCAAGTTGGGTCATTATCTTTGCCATGTTCTGGTCCCTCTCTTCATCTTTTTCAAGCTGCTCCTTTGTCAATTTAAAAGTGAGAGGGGACACCTGATCTTCATGGGTATACCATGCCCGATTAATTTTGGTCATACCATCCAAGAGCTGGGCTGCTATAATGTAAGGTTGTTGCATCAAACCTCACGGAGAATGTTGGTCAGCTACTCCCTTGTTTATCGAATCAACACTTCGGTAAAAGTACTGCAGTAGGACATTGTCGGGCAAACCATGAGTTGGGCATTGCAGCACCATCTTCTTAAACCTTAGCCAAGTCTCATGAATTGTCTCACCATCTAGACGCTTAAAGCTTTGAATACTGTACCGAAGAGTCATCATCTTCGAAGGAGGGAAAAATCGCACTTGAAATACGGCAACAAGCTCTTCCCATGAAGTGATATAATCTCTTGGCAACTCAGCCAACCATTTACATGCTTCTCCCATTATAGAAAATGGAAACAACCTCAATCGGACTGACTCTTGGGATATGTTCTTGAAGGAGAACGGCCCGCAAACATCGACAAAGTTCCTTATATGCTCATGGGGATCCTCATCAGCTAGCCCGTCAAACAACCCTTTCAATTGCAAGAGTTGCAACATAGTGCTTGTAATATGGAACACAACGTTCCCTTCGACCGTAGGCAAGCGGATGGCACCAACTCCACCAACAAGATTAGGGTCATTAACATTCGACTCATTGACATCATTCAGATTGCTGATGTCATCTTGGTGGCCCACTTGGCTACCATTGCTTCCGTTGACACTCATTTCCTCTATTTTAAACAGCAACACACAAACTAAAACCGAAAGTAAGTAGATTCAACTATGACTACAAAGAACAAAATTCAACTTCACCAAAAGAATCTCAAACAAAACCACTCCCCGACAGCGGCGCCATTTTGATTGAAGAACCCTATCAAAGACACTTCATCCAATTCTATGTGTCAACGGTCGTTAATCAGTATAAAACCCAACAGAATGAGTTGGGGTCAAATGTCACATAGAGCGGTACGTGTTTGAGATTCAATAGGGAAGTATGAATATACTCAAATCAGTCATAGGAATAAAAATGATCGATTAAAAACATCATTCAAATCAAGGGGTAACACGAATGTCAAATGGGGGTTTTGGTTTTGAAATTATCAACTACAAACAACAACAAACAATATGAAAAAACAATAATGAGATGAGTTCTGGGGATGTTATTTGATTATAGGATATTATAGACAAATGGGTAATTGCTACTATTAGAGAAATGGCTAAATATTAGTTAGTAAGCTAGGCTATAGAGGAGATAAAATTTCGCTCGAACAATTTACCCCGAATCAAGTTGATTTCTCTCGAACATCAACAAGCATGCAAAATAAGAATAGCCCACACCTTAGTTCATTCACACTCTTGAGCTGAATGTGAGGAAAAGGGTTTAGGATTCACTCTCTCTAGCTGAACCCAGGTCAACCCAATATCCACAGACCATCAATCAAACACCTTAGTTCTAAAACCTCTCTCTCGAGCAAGCCAAGAACACAAAGGTAGAATCACATTTGCAACTACAATTCTTAAATTAACTCATAATAAATGATTGAACTCACTTTTAAATAGCAAATAAACTAACAATTAGCAATACCCATAGGTTAAATCAGCCCATAGTCACGTAATCACACCCCAAGAATTGGAGTTTTAGCTAGACATCATAAAAAGGTAAAAACAATTACCAAATTGATTATCCATCAAATTGGTAAGTGTAGATTCCTCCTTACAATGCTCCAATTCAAAGAATATCACAGACCCACTTCCAATTTCTCAAAAGTGAAAAAACTTCAATTCTTCAAAGCTTAGAAAAAACTAGAGAAAACTTGTCTCCCTGTTCAAAACTAAAATAATAGATTCTAAGATATGAATTGATATGAAAATTGATACTAAAGTAAATATTCAAAGACGTATTTATAGTCGCCAAAAATGTGCTGCGAAGAGTCACTTGGCGAAGTAAGTCAGGCTCGCCGATCACTCGGTGACTCGCCCTTTGGTCATTTTCATCGCCCTTCTACCTTGGCGTTCAGTATCCTCAAGGTCTGTAACTTTGGGCGATTTATCACTACATCGCGGAACCACTCGGTGATTCACCGACTGCTACTTTCTCTCGCCAACTTGATTTTTACCCTCAGAGCTTGGTACACTGGAACTTTAGGCGGTCGAATGGCCACTCGGCGACTCGCCAAGTGAACTTGGTGACCACCAGGCTCTTTTTTTTCATTCTTTCAGCTAGCTTTGTTCCTTTTTGCAACTTAGTGTCCTTGCTTTGTTCCTCAATCCATAATCCTAAAAATCAAGGGTTTTACATCAGTTATTGGCACAAAATATCATTTGAGGACACTAAAATTATATAAATAAAGCCCTAAATGAGTTCAAATCTCGTACTCATTACTAGGTTCTTAGTAGGAGCAATGACTTGAAGATTGGTGAGTCCTCATAGCATCAAGGATAACGCCACCATTTTCTTTATGTCTTTCTTTTATGTTTTAGACTATTGTATGGGTTGTGTCCCAAGAGTTATTCAAAGTTGTTTTAGATGGTTTGAGACAAAGTGTTATAGACTTCCGCTTGCTTTTATAAAGACTTCGATTGTATGGAAAAAGTTTTAAAATTTCAGCATCATTTCTAATTACGTTATGTTATGAGATGCTTAGTGGCTTGTGTTAGGCCTTCTGGGGTCTAGTACGCCATGTTACATCTAGGGTGTACACCTGGATCGTGACAAACTTGGTATCAGAGCACAAGGTTTTAGAATGATTCTAGGATTGTCTTAAACCACGTCTAGTAGAGTTTTGTTCATAAGTGTGAAGCGCGCCACATTTATGAATAGGAAGCTATTAGATAAGTAGAAAACTTCACTTCTTCATTCTCTAAGTCGTTCCATAGAGTTTAGCTCTATAAGGCCTTTCTCTTAATCTGTGGCCTATGGTTTTCAGGATATGGCTAATACAAGGGAAAATTCTAGGCGGAATGAGGAAGACAATTTGGATCAAGAGGTTCCTCCCCAAGCTCCTCCTCAAGTTCCAATTGATCCTTTAGTTGAGAATGTGACCCACGAGGATTTTAGGTCTACTATCCAATTATTGGCTCAAGCCATGATGGTGCAAACCAATAAGGAGGTGGTAGATCTTGTTAATCCAATAGTGAGTGGGGCTGCTTCAAGAGTGAGGGATTTTATTAAGATGAACCCTCTGGAGTTTTATTGCTCCAAATTGGAAGAAGATTCTAAGGAGTTTATAGATGAGGTTTATAAGGTACTTGATATCATGGGGGTGACTTCGGTAGAGAAAGTGGAGCTATCCGCTTACCAATTGAAAGATATTTCTCAAGTGTGGTACAATCACTAGAAAGAGAGTAGACCGGTAGGAGCAGGTCCCATAGAGTTGGAAGTATTTAAGTTGGCATTTCTTTATAGGTTCTTTCCCCGAGAGTTGAGGGAAGCTAAGGTGGATGAGTTCATTAAACTTAAGCAAGGTAGTATGCGTGTTAAGGAGTATGCCTTGAAATTTACCCAACTATCCAAGCATGCTCCATCTATGGTATCCGATTCGAGGGATATGATGATTAGGTTATTGACGGGAGTGTCCCATATAATAGTAAAATAATGACGTACGGCAATGCTCCATGATAATATGGAAATCTCAAGTCTTATGGTGTATGCCCAACAAATGGAGGAACATAAAGTCAAAGAAGAGAAAGATTGGGAAGCAAAGAGGGCTAGAACCGGAGATGGAAACTTCTCCAACACAAGGTCCGATTAGTAAGGTGACCCTAGGTTTAGACAAAAGTTCTCCAGGCAAGGTCCCTCAAGTACCCCTAAGATCAACCAAAAGAGGGTGTCTAACCCAAAGTCTCAAGATGATAGTAGTGAGATTCTATTGCCGAGATGTAGTAAGTGTGATAAAAGGCATGAGGGTGAATGCTTAGCGGGTTCCAATGTTTTTTTTTGTTGTGGTAAGTTAGGCCAGAAGATAAGGCATTGCCCTACAGTTGCTTGAAGTGATGCAGATAGTCGTCGTAGGTCTCAACCCTTCCCTTTATCCGGTCCAATTGGTTCGGGTGCGAGTGCTCCAAAGCAAAAATAGGTTCTATGCTCTCCAAGCTTGAGGTGAACAAGAATGTTCCCTAGATGTGACTACCTGTGTGTGTTTCATGCTTTATTAGATTCTGGTATTGCTTCGTCTTTTGAGAGTTCATTTGATAATTTTGAAGTTGTCTTTAGTATGAATGGTGCTTAGAAAGTCCATTTAGGCTTTCTCCCAAGGGGGAGATGATGTGCTTAGTTAGCAAGGTCGTTGAGTGTTCCTAATGCTTAGGATTTGTCTTTACTTGAGTGTCTCACCCTAGAAAGGTGGAATAAGTTGGGAAGTTTAGTCCCCATTTTGTGGGCCCATACGAACTCTTGAGATGATGAGTTCCTCTTGATTTGTATGATGTATGGAGTCATGTGTGTTTATGTGTTGCCATGATTCCCTTATATGATGCATGTTCATTAAAACTTGTGTTTTGAAAGAAAATGAGTTTTATGTGAATCATTTTCCTCATGTTGTAGTGCATTGAGTATGAGTTTCCTATTTGACATCATGAGATGAATGTATGAGCATGCCTTAGTTTGGAATTGAGAGATTCCTCCATGAATAAATGTTTTTTGAGAGTAAATTGCATATGAGCTCCATGAGAGTATGCTGAGCATGTTATGACTAGGAGATGGTAGTTCCTCCTTGAACAGGACTAGTTATGACAATTTCGTGCATAATGGGTTATGAGATGTAGTTCCTACTTCCTTGTGTTGCATTGAATATGTTTAGTTTGGAGATGAAGTTTCTCCTCTATTTATATGAATTTAGATGGGGTTGCATGCATGATTGATGGCTAGTCTAGAGTTGTGACCTTAAAAAATGCCTACAGTGTCATTCGAGGATGAATGTTCCCAAGGGGGAGATATTGTTACACCCTATAGTTAGTAGGTCAAATAGAGCTTGACTTAGGGTTAGAGTCGTAGAATTGACTTCCCATACTTAGAAAGAAGGTTTTAGGGTTAACACGTCAAGGTACGACTCCCCAAGGACCAACCAAGGGTCCATGGAGAGGACCCTAGAACCACCCAAAAATCTGCCCCAAGGCAGTGCACCCACGAGGGGACACACGCCCCGTAGGGGGTCCATGTCTCGTGGATGGCCTCATGGGTCAGGGTCCCTAAAGTATACTTGCAGACCACCACCCACAGAGGACCAGCACGGCCCGTGGGTGGGGGCAGTTATGAGGCCAAGTCGGTTTAAGTTGAGGCTTAGTGAACTTTCTAGAATTAATTAGTTATTAAGTGGAGTCATTTTAACTTAGATTAGACCTACTATATAAAGACTTTAGACCCCTTAATTATGTGATTCCAAATCATTATTTCAATTCACCAAAAAGAAACCCAATTCCCTCCAAGAAATTCTCTCTCTAGAAAGTGAAGAATAAGAGGAAGAAGATCAAGCTAGGTCAAGTTAAGACTCCATTTTTGCAAGATTTATAGGGCTTTTTAATCAAGGTATGTTAGCTTATTCATCCATGGATTCTTCCATCTATGGAGCCCCCTAGAAATCCCCCAATTATGAAGATGAATCCCCAATTCAAGTTAGGGTCCATTCCAAAATTGTGGGTTAAGTTGAGTATGAATCAAATTGAGTGGATATTGATTTTTTATGATTGAATTAGTAGTGAATCATGATATTATGATGAATTTACATGTTTTCCATGGTTAACCCTAGTCTAATTGATGAAATTGAAGAATGTGGGTTTATGCCTTGTGAGGGGAAATTGAGGATTCATAGATGATCTTCTAGAATTAATGATATGTATAGTAATTATTCAAGAATAGAAAATGTAAACATGAATTGAATTAGATTAAGGTACATGTGATGGATCATGACTAGTAATGACTGAGATTGAGCCTTTATGATGAAATATGATTAGAATTGCTTAAGAATGAATCTTGTGACTATAATGCCTTGTGATCTAGATATGAATGATGATAGTAAGAAGTAAAGCTTTGAGAGTAGGGATTATAGTCATGAATTTTTACTTCTAGGGTTTTGAAGGTAAAGCTAATAAGATGAATTATGTATGTTAAGGCTTGAGAGTAAAGTCTATATGAGAATATAAGATTAATGGCTAGAATTATGGTGGAAGGCCTTTACATACCTCATCTACCTTATGAATGATAGATTGAATGAAGTGATAGAAAGGTTCTCTCATATAGAATGATTCTAGGTTAAAAGGCTATTCTCACCTAAAATGAATCTAAGTCCAAGGACTATAAAATGTGATGAGAGTGTGGTGATTCCCCCAAAGACCTTTATATGAGAGGAATGTAAGGTGAATTCCCATATGAATAAACATGAGATGATTTCCCATGTCATGGTATGAGAAGTGTGTGGTGACTACCCTTAATATATGACTTCTAAAACAAGGCAAGAGGTGAATACCCAATAGCCTTTAAAATGATATGGACGCGAATACTTATATCATATTATGATGGACATGGAGGAGATTACCTATGATCATTATTAAGTGATGTGGAGGCGAATACCTACATTACACCCTAAAATGGATATGGAGGTGAATACTTATATCTTATTAAAATGAACATGGAGGCGAATGACTATGATTTCTTAATATGAATTATGTCATGAAAAATGAATTGTATGGATTGTAGCTTGATAGGTCTTCCATGATATGTATGACTAGATGTGATTACCCTTGTCTTTTATGATTCCATGATATGTATGACTAGAGGTGATTACCCTTGTCTTTTATGATTCCATGATATGTATATCTAGAGGTGATTACCCTTGTCTTTTATGATTCCATGATATGTAGGACTTGAGGCAATTCCCCTTGTCCCTTATGATGAGCTATGTATGAGATCAAAGAGATGATCAATATGCATGAAAGCCTAAAGTGATACTTACTATGGGTAGGATTATGTGGTCTTATCCATACATTGCACAAGTATGACTTGAAGCTAATTATGAAGTGTTTCTCTAATATAACGTATGCTTAGATTAGTTTTTTGCTATAGTTTCCATCCTTGATATGTTGACTAAAGGTTAAGATTGCCTTGTCTATGAGAATTAATCTAAAGATGAGACCATGAGATGGTAAGAATGATTATGATGACCAAAGTGGATACTTAGCATGGATGGGATTATGGGATCTTATTCATGCATTGCACAAGTATACTTGGAGGTTACTTATGAAGTTTCTTTTATATTATGAAAAGTCTAATGTCACGACCCAGGGGTACACCCTAGATATAACATGGCGTACGTGACCTCGAAAGGGGTCTCATACAAGACCTTAGCATATCATAACACAAGGTAATAGAAAAGTATGGAAATTTAAAAACTTTTATCCATACAATCGAAGTCTTTATAAAATGCAAGCGGAAGCCTTACTACACTTTGTCTCAAACCATCTATGATCATCAAAACTAAAACTTTGGGAGGCAGCCAATACAAAAGCGCTAACCATAAAATGAAATGTAAACGACATGGTGGTCAAGCCCTCGAATACTATGAGGACTCACCATAACTTCTCTTTTTGATCTACTATGAACCTAGCCGCGAGGATGAAAGTCAACATCACCAAACCCTACACTTCGTGAAAAATGTAGAAGATATGGGTTAGTACAAAAATGCACTAAGTATGATAGCCATGCAATAAAACCTTTAAAATATGCTAAAAAGGAAATTTTGGTTGAAAACCATGCTATATGCCAAGTTTGAGAATCATCATGAACATTAGCATATAACACAAGTCATAAGCATTTTCAACATAAGCATCATATAGTCATAAGTCAATCATAAGAGATAATTCTTGAGCATATGAGATACATCATGTTCATGGTATAGTCTACACTTAGACCTTCATATCATATGAGTACTATATTCCTAAGTAACCTCAAAGAATACTTGTGCAATGCATAAATGGCATCCCATAATACAACTCACACTAAGAATGACCTTGGAGTCACCATATTCATACTTACAATTCATTGGTCTCATTCTTGACCTACTTCATATAAACAAGGAACTATAACCATTAGTCAACACAACATGGAAGGAAACTATAGCAACAATCCTTATTAAGCATTCATTATTACATTTAACCTTCATATCAACATACTTAGTAGCATCATCATAAGCATGTTCATTTCTTAAATCATTAAAGCATAAAGAAACACAATAACTACTCTCAAAGCCTACTTGTGCAATGCATGGATAAAGTCCCATACCCCCACTCACAATAAGTAGCGCATTCTTGAGAAGCCATAGTTCATGTCAGAAAATCATGGAATCCTGATGTTACCCACACCGAATAAGAGATTCCTACTTGCCTAAGGTAGGACCATTAATTTAGCTTAGGTGGATCCACTAGCTAATAACCTATGTGAGCCATAGTAATGGGATAAATAGATTGCTACTAGATACCCCGCCTCAACTCACGGATGAGCATACATATCAAGAGATTGCTACTAGATACACCGCCTCAACTCACAGATGAGCATCCATCTTAATCAATATCTACTCAGTGCTTAGCATTATTCCCCACAGAGTACTTACCATTCATTACTTTAGTTCATTAAATGGGATGTAGAGATTGTTACTAGATACCCCTACTCAACTCACGGATGAGGGCATCCATCTCATCCCAACATTCATTCATAGATAGCTCATACATTCAAAGATGAGAATAGCCTTTCAACTAAGAATCCCCATATTGTGAGAAAAGCCTTTCACAACATATCTTCATTATTCATTAGTTTATAATTGAGAATAGTCTTTCAATCAACACATAATCATTAACATAATCATAGAAATTCATTCATTCTCCATTCATAAGTGTGTGTGTATGTGAGAATAGTCTTTCAACCACCACAACATTACATCATAGTCATAATCACTTTATTCTCAAAGGATTCATAAAGCATGTACATAAACATCATGATCATATAAAATTCTCTTAATTTGCCCTTCAAGGACCATGGATCATAATTCACCAACAAACCTAGAATTACTACCATTAGGCATGGATAACAACATGATTCAAATTGTTCAATTACCACAAGCACATTCTCATGATATTCATCTTTCTATAATTTACCCACATCACAATTTCATAAATTGGCGACATTGGGGTTTCTTGGTTTATTGGGGGAAATTCCACATAACAACCATAGAGATTCCTCAATTAATTCATAATTCAAGTAATCAATCCATAACATTCATAATTCTACAACATTCTACTAACATCAATCAATACCCACACTTTACGATCCACTTTGAGAAAATAGAGGAATTCATGGATTCTTGAGGAATTCATCATAAAACAATAGTAAATCGGCAATTTGATCATAATATAAGGCAATTAAACCATTAGAAACGTTTTTGAAGTGAATCCATGGCTTGGAGTAAAACCCTAGCTTATTGGGTAAAGTTACAAGTTTGAAATTGAGTTTGGAGGGACTCCAATGAAAACTATCCATAGATCAAAGACTACCATACCTTAGGTGAAGAAATCCACCAAATTCGTGTGAAAAAGCCTACTTCTTCAAGCCCTAACTTGATCTTCTTCTTCATCTTCCTTGGAGTTCTAGAGAGAAGATTTTGGAGAGGGTATGCTTTCTATTTGGGGATTTTGGAATTATGATCTTAGATGGGTTATTTTAGGTGGGAAAAATACTTATATAGTTATTTCAAATAGGCTTAAAACGACACCACACAACCATTAAATAAAAAGGAAATTACTTAAAACCCCTTACCTTGGCCAAACTTGAGGCAGTGTTGCAGGCATGACCTACGCCTGGGATCTACGGTCCGTGAATAGATCTACTGGCCGTCCTGTAGGTCCGTAGTTCATGGCCTAAAGCTCCTAAAGTTGGCTCTTGACCCACGAAACCCATCCACGGGGTGTGGGTCCACCTATTGGCCGTAGGTGCCATCCGTAGGTGGCCCTTTTTGGGCAGTTTTGGGGCAGCTTTGGGGTTAGGCTTTTGGGTCTTCCTCAAGGACCCTTGGTTGGTCCTTGGGGAGTCGTACCTTGACGTTTAACCCATAAACCTCTCATCCTAAGTACGGGAAGACATTTTACAACATTAAACCACACATCAAACTCTAAAACTCTCACGTAAGGCTCTATTTTCACCTACTAGTTTTCCGGGTGTTACATTATCTCCCACTTGGGAACATTCGTCCTCGAATGACGATTTAGACACCTTAAGGAATTAAAGACTCAAGACTACCGCCCATCATGCATAAAACATCAAATAATGCACAATTCAAAGGAGGAAACATCCACTCCCTCTAAACACACTCAATGCAACACTAGGAAGTAGGAACTACATCTAACAACCCATTATGCATGAAAACTTCAACATTGTTTACATCATTGGAGGAATTACCTTCTCCAACCCAAAGCATGCCCATCATAATCATCATAAAGCAAATTATGTAATTACTCTCAAAAGCATATTGAAGCATGTTTAAGAATTCATCTCATGAAGTCAAATAAGCAATTCATACTAGATGCAAACAACATGAGGAACATAAATCATGAAAACTCATTTTCTTTCTAAAATTGAATTTCTCAAGAACATGCATAACATAAGGAGATCATGGAAACACATAAATCACACATGACTCCAAATCTTGAAACAAGTCACAAGGAACTCTTTGTCTCAAGCTAGAATACGAATAGAAGAAAGAGATGAGGATATCGGGATTATCAACAATTTTTCTATCTAAGCATACCATCTCCCCCTTGGGAGTAAGCCCCCTACTAAAACCTCAAGTACTACTTCTTTCAAGCATTATCAAAGCATAGTGAAAACTCATAATAGCCTTAGCGGATTATAAACTTCTCAAACTCACTACACCTCTCAAGGTGAGAATTTCAAGTCAATCCAAATCATGAACATCAAGAACACTCAACGACCTTGCTATTTAGGCACATCATCTCCCCCTTGGGAGTAAACCTATACGAACTCATCCAAGCATCATCTCTTTCAATTCTAAGGTCGGAGCAAGTCAATTCTAAACTATTTCAACTCATATCATCACCTTTGGTGGGACCTACCAACCAATCATATTCAAGTATTATCTAAACATCCTACTCAAAATGACCATACTCAAGATCAATCTTAAAGATAACTAGCTCTTTGAAGTTGGTCAACACTTGAACTCTTCTCCCTTACCCAACTAGGTGGCACATACCACCCTCAAAATACTACATCTTATAAACATCATACATGCCTAGTTCTTAAG